>BROE01000021.1:11044627-11278943 GCA_036571765.1 Plecoglossus altivelis | reverse complement strand
CCTCCTCTCTCTGCCAGCCTGTGCCCTCCTCTCTCTGCCAGCCTGTGTCCTCCTCTCTCTGCCAGGCTGTCCTCTCTCTACCAGCCTGTGTCCTCCTCTCTCTGCCAGGCTGTCCTCTCTCTACCAGCCTGTGTCCTCCTCTCTCTGCCAGGCTGTCCTCTCTCTACCAGCCTGTGTCCTCCTCTCTCTGCCAGCCTGTGCCCTCCTCTCTCTGCCAGCCTGTGCCCTCCTCTCTCTACCAGGCTGTGGCCTCCCTGCCTGTCAAGACCCTACGGCCATGTTCCAGCCCTGGGTCTAAGATTGGGAGGAAACGTAGCGTGAAATGCACACTCCAGCATCACGCCTCAGCACTGGGGACACTGTGTCATTTGTAAAGGAAACTGTCTTCTCTCTACCCAGCATGACTATACATCTCATTTATTACATTTTATTCAAATGTGTCCCCAACAGGCGACTGGCGCAGTAGCCTGCCTCAGTCACCCGAGTCCAGCAGCACCTGGGGAGGTGAAAACCTGGCTGCAGAACGCTTCTGCGAAGTGATGGAGGGCCTGTAATATAGATGAGGATTGATTGGAGTTGAATGGCTGTTGTTGTAGTGGCCGTAAAGGGCATTCTGCTCATTAGTTTCCTGCATCTCCCAGGGCCTCGGAGGACTGCTTGATTTCGGAGTGTGTGAAACGGCACCATGGGAGGCGCAGAGGGCTGAGATTGTTTTTGGGGCGGCGAGGAGGCTGAAATATGGGAAGATACAAACACAGCAGACACCAACTCTGCAGGAAGCCGCTTGTCTGCATTCAGACGTGTAGGCGTACATTTATAATCACGGTTATTATGTAGACCATCCTTCATAGGATCCAACTTGTTTGAATGATTGTGTTGCTGTTATTATTGCATTAAGCTTACACCTTATTGCTTCTTGTTTCTTGTGATCCATCATTGCTGTTGTATTGCATAGTAGTTCCCATGTATACGTAAGACAAAAAAGGGCTTTTAACTAAATGGATGCTTGCTCACACTAAACAATCGTGATCATGCTTTGATTAATATGATGCATGCAGATGAAAGTGAGAATATTTGAGATTTGTAGCGACAGCTGACCCTAACCCCCTGGCCTGTATGAATAACTGTGCACGGTGAATATCATATATCACCATCCTGCAGACTCTTATTAATAAGCTCCAGCACATCCAAACATTAAGAAAACATCATGAATATTTCATCCCGCGTGATTTCAATATTCTGAACCGTAAGGATAAAAGAGCACCAATACATCAACATTAGACACAAGCGAGCAGGTTAGCATCACTCAGCGTCTAACTACATGACATCATGCGCAGGGACCTACAGTGGGAACATTGCGGTGTTTAAGTGTTAGTGTTCCACACAGCAGCACAAGGGGGGCACGCGGTTTATTGCAAGCAGCCCTCAAGTCCCAGTCATGAGAGAAACAGCATTAAGAAAACAAGGATGTGACATGGTGGCATTAAGGTGGCTGAGTTCAGAGCTGGATGATGGCTGAATGGATGTTAGGACCCATTCGCAGCTTGCTAATGAACACACATTTGGTGACAGGAGAGCAATAAGGACCAAGCTAACACACACATATACGTACAACACACACACACACACACATAAACTGAAGAGTGTCCACACTAATTAATATTTCCATCGTAGAGCAGCTGAGAGCTCCTTAAAAACTGACAGGCCCAGATGAGGTCACGCCGCTAAACTTGATGTCACTTCCCATTCCGGCGTAACAGGTTTGTGGGCGATGTTATCACAAGCCCTCCACAGCTCAAATGGAGCCGTATAATCAGTTGGCTAAAATGATTCGGGAAATTGCCTTTTTTTATTAGCAACACTCCATTACGTCCTGATATAAATACATTAAATCTATGAAAGGTGCTAATGCGCTCTGTACCTGCCCTCCCCTCTTGCTTTTCTCTCCCTCTCTGCCTCCCCCCTACCACCACCCCCCCTTCCCAGCCTCTTACAGAGACTCTTCCAAATAGCTAATGTGTGAACTTCATAGGATGTTTTAACACAGTCTACCCTGACCTGGGCAATGGGTAAACAGAAAGGTATGACATTAAACAAATTAATTCAGCACTTGGCTTGACAGCCGGGTGACTGCCAGAGATGTTGTTGCTCCAGCTTAGTGTGATGCTTCAGAAGGAAAGGGGAGGGGTTGGGGAAGCAGAGGTGGCGGGGTTAGGAGGCTCATGTGGAGAGAAGAAGAGCCTGGATGTCAGGGGTGAGGGGACGGAGGTATGACGTGAGGAAGGGAGGTGAAGAGAGAGCAAGTTTGCAAGAGTGAGAGAGAGTTGGGTTGGGAAACGAAAGCGGGGCCTTCAAAGTGCTCCGGTTGAAATTTATTGCAAATAACTGCTCCTGATGCTCCGCCGTTTCAATTTCACACAACACAATTCCACAGCTCAGGAGCAAATGTGTCCCTGTCAGCCTCACTTAGGATTCCCCTTCTCTGCCTCACACCTTCCCCTCCCCCTCTCTCCTCTGCCTCACACCTTCCCCTCCCCCTCTCTTCTCTGTCACACACCTTCCCCTCCTCCTCTCTTCTCTTCCTTCTTTGGCTCCCATCACTTTTAATACTCTTTTCCTGTAGGTGTAGGGTGCTAGGACAGAGGGGCTGAGAGGAGAGGTAGTTGAGAATGGGGGCTGGGGGGGTAGACTGACAGAGGATAAGACCTGAGAGAGAGAGAGAGAGAGAGAGAGAGAGAGAGAGAGAGAGAGAGAGAGAGATAGGGAGAGAGAGGGAGAGGGAGAGGGAGAGATAGGGAGAGGAAGGGAAAGAGATGGAGGAAGAGAGAGAGGGGGGGAGAGAGTTGGAGAGAGCGAAAGAGAAAGAGGAAGCGAAATATAAAGAGAAAGAGAGAGAGGGAGATTGTTAATGTCTTTCTGACTATCTGAAAGGCTAACCTACTTTGGGGACGAGTGCTATAGCAGAACTTCAATGAGTAGTAATCAGAGGAGGTCCATTAAAACTGGTCATTAAAAACAGGCTGTTCATTAGTTGGCTCACAACACGCTGTCCTTTTCTTCGGCTGTGACCCCATCCCTTACCCTATACAACCTCGTGTCAACACAGCCCTCAACGAAGAGCGTGATCTGGAGAGACAAGAGAGGAGAGAGGGAGTAAAAGAAAAAGATTTATGGAAATAAAAAAGGGCGGTTAAGAGAGAGTGGGAGGGAAAGAGAGGTGGAGGGTTGAAACCTAATTCGCTGGGGTCATGTACTGAATTATTTATCTATGAGATAAACAGCATATCTGCCCCATAACGAGGAGACGGCCACCACTTGGGAAGAAAGCTCTGGTGCTTTCATCTTCTTCTGTCCCAAAGTTATTTATATTCCCACCAAACAGCAGTAAAACACTTTTTTCCCTCACTGTCTATCTGCAGTAAACCTTACTGTTCGGTCACAGCATTAAGAATCAACATCTGAAGCTAACGTGTGGCTAAGCTGCATCGACCTTAAGTATTTAACTGCAAGCTACAATGAGGAATCAGATAGAGACTCTGACTGAGGGAGAGGCAGAGGATCCAGAGAGAAGCAGCAGGGACACCAGAGAAAAACTGAGAAGAGAGCGAGAGCAAGACATCAAGTCTGTCTGCAGCAGTTTGATAAGCTTCATTATTTCATTATCTCTCCCGGGGCCTAGTCCTGGGCTTGCACACACATATATGCACACTCTCACACACGCACGCACACACTGGCAGGAAGATAGATTAACAAGGATCAAAAAAAGGGAAAAGGAAGACAATAGAAATCTCAACAACAACTAAAAAGGTTCAGACAGTGAGCAGCACCCTGCCTTTTTTTTGGAGAGGTTGGTACACCGTGAAACAGAAACAGTAGCTCGCTCTTCTGCAGTGTTCCAGTGGTTTCCACAGAGCTGAGCTGTGTGGGCCCAGCTGCTCCAGCCAGGCTGCCAGCGCTTTGCCTGACCTGACCACCTGCATCAGTACACCAGCCTGGCTTCAGAGCCCCTCCACCCACTGGAATAAAGGGGGGCTTTTTCCGCCTGCCTGCATCATTTTCTTCTGACCTACTCGTGCCTCTTGCCCCTGGGCTTCCCATCTCAGACATGGCCAGCTGACGTGAACAGGAGGGGGTCAATGCTTGTTGGATCTGCGCAGGCTCAGCTGCGTAATGGTAACTAGAGAGCGCGAGAGCTGTTGTGGCGGAGCTCAGGCTGGGGGAGAGGGAGAAGCGGGTGAGGACATATCTCCCACTTGACAGCTAAAAGGTCAAAGTTAGGGAGGTCAGGAGGAGAAGCACGCCGGGGCAAATCCATACATCTCACTGACATTTGAGTGACATGCTAGGGGCATGCTTGGGGACACGCTATTCAAAGGTGCAAATGCAAATGAATAACACATACTAGATGTGTTTGGATAACACACACACAAGCCTGTGAGCACACACACACAACCACAAAGCAAAAAAATCAGCATGCTAAGCTGTCGTTGTGCTCTGGGCATGGCCTGTCATGTTTCTGACATACAGGATGTAAACAGCCCTGGTCATGAGTGATGCGCTGTCAGCCAGATGCATTCACTTCCTGCTTAACTCAGCACAGGGCAGGACAATGTGTGTGTAGGGGAGGGAGGGGGGGGGGCTCTCTCAACGATTACGCTTGAATGACGTGGATGAAGGTATTTCTGAAATGGCTGTTTATGGCATTGATGTTTTTCCAAATAATAGAATAGACTCCAGATTTCAAAAAACCAGACAAGAAACTGTTACTTCTCAATACAATAACACACTCCTGACTGCTGCTTTGAGCTTATTAATCAGGGTGGTCCAGCTCAGATCCCTAGCCAAGAGCCCCCAGCCCACCGCACCACCCCCACCCCACTCTGTCCCTGGGGGCAACAGAGCTGACGGGGGCTTCTTGGCAGGAACCATGTGGCTAAGCTCCAGTCCTTCAGAGTTCATCAGCATCTCTCACGATCCCTCCCTCTCTCTTTCCTCCCTTCCTCTCTCTTCACTCCCTCCCTACTTCCCTGGCTCCTCTTCCCTGCCTCCTCTGTCCTGCCTCCTCTTCCCTGCCTCAGGGTCAGGGGCTGTGGAGCCCTGGGTATGAGAAGGACAGCATCCTGCAGCCATGTCCCCCCCATAGTGACACATCCAGACAGGAGATCCACAGAGATGGGATAGGACTGGACTATGTGTGTGTGTACATGTGACTGTGTCTGTGTGCGTGCATACATGCCCGTGGACCCAAAGCCCATATCATCCCATCCCTTCCTGCATGTCTCTTTCCCTCTGTTCATCCATCTCTGTGTGACGCGGCAGAGCACAGCTCAAGTCAGAGGTGTGAAGGGTGGGGAGATGCATCATGTCAAAGCCAGCGAATCAGACACCTCGAGGTTTCTCACACATCCTCTCCTGCACGCTAAGGGGGCAGAGCAATCACTCACGCACTGGGGCTTTGGTGTGCTCCACTACATTACACCCTGGAAAATGTTTTTTTTCCACAAACAAGGATCAACTATTCAACATGCAGAAAAGTAGCAACGTGCTCTTGCAATACCATTTAGATTCCTGATTCGCTTCTCCCAAACACACCCTAGCCTATATAAATATCCTGTGCACTGTATATATACATATATATATATGTATATATACAGTGTAAGTATCCTGTACACTGTATATATACCTAAAAATGCATGTGTGCGTTGGAGCTTAGGGGACCAGATGCAGCGACCCTGTTCGCTGGTACACAGCTCCCTAACCTTCCTCTCAGCCCCATCCCTCTCTCCCCTTCGGCCTCCCTCGTATCCCTTACCCCTCTCCCAGCACTTGCACATCCCTCGTTCCCCTTTCCCAGAGAGAGCCCTTGACTGTAATGACATTGACATGCAGAGAACCAGAGGCTGCATTAACAACACAACTGCATTAGGTTTGGCAGATAAGCAGGGATAAAAAGGAAGAGAGATAGAGAGACAGAGAAGGAGAGAAAGCAAAAGCAAAAGAAATGAAAATAGTGTAGGAGAGGAAGTGACATAAAACAGGCATGGTCTATCTAGGTCAAAACACATTTCTCTGCACCTCACTACGATACCAACTTGATATACATTAAAACGGTTGGATGCAATTTGACGCAACAGGACTTTAATCGAAATGACAAACTTCAAACAGTGGGAGGTCTAGGCACTCTAAAATCATTATTTTCTGCATCAATTTGACGTTTAGTCTGTAAATGTGTCCCCGTGTGCTGGAACAGTGTGACCTTTCAAAGCTCAGATAGGACTCAACACATTCACATTTAATTAAAATATTTCCACTTCTGCTGAGAAGGTTTGACATGACAGCTCCAGCAGAGTCCCTTCCCTGACATCAGGACAGGTTCGTTCCACTTTCAGCCTCCTCCATCAACACCTTCCTGTGACACAGCCCCTCACGCTGTCCTGATAGAACATCTTCGCTCTCATCTAACATCAATCATCGAAGTCTGTTGATTACCCCAAGGGAGCGTCTTAACCCAGCCTGCTCAGGTTAGCTTTCTACCAACCTTGTGTTCAGGCCTGGACAGACTGCATCACGCTGAGGTGATTCTGTTGTTTTAGTTAGGACAGGTGGCTCTGCACGAACACAGGGTTTATATGCATCACTCTGCATGAGTCCTTCTATGCGGCACCATTTAAAGCGTTTCCTCAGACAAAGGGCCAGTGGGAGACTAATGCGTATGCAGCACAACAATCGTGTTTTTCCTACAGAACAGCATACCTCAAAGCTAAAACAGACAAACATTTTCCATGATTTTCAACCCAAAAAAGATATGATCAGGCTGCTGTGTAAGGTCTTCAAAAACACAAAGCATGGTTCAAATGTACGAACACAGTTGTGTTCTCAAAGAGAGCCTGTAGATTGCCTGTTTGGTTCTCCCGGTCTGTTCTCTCAGTTCTCTCTCCAGGACATGAAACCACAGCTATATCTGACCATGGTGGGATTCATATTTCTCTGGACTGAAAACACAGATGCTCTCTCACAGAAATGACGCTCACATCTTTCTGTGGGCCAACAGGAAGCGGTTATGAGATCCACAGAACAGTTGCATGCTCATGCTCTTGTCTCCAGTCAGCAAACAGCCTGCCGCACGCAGCCACGCTCTGTAATTACCATGGGCTGGAGAACAACAACTTTCATAAGCTGTGTTTAGTTTCCTATCACAAAGACAAACAGTGGGGACTGTACAGGATGTTAGTCAAAACGTCTTAAAAGGAAGGGGTGTATTTAGCAAGAAGGATGAGGAACTCAGGTCAACTAGTAACAGCAGGCATGTTTACCGATGAGTAGTCAGAGCAGGAAGGAGGGGACATGCCTGGTATGGAGGGGTTACAGCAGACAGACATATGCTGAAACGGCTTCCTAGAAAACAGCCTGGAACCGGAGCAGCCTGGAATGTATAGAAATCCAGCCGGCGAACAGAAGACAACCAGAGAAGCGAGAGGAGAGGAACAGACTGAGTGTGTCAGTGCTCCGCCTCGGAGCAGATGGAGATTTCACTGTGAACAACTCTCCTCCCTTTCTGTGTTTCTTCCACTCCTACACTGTTGAGCGGTACAGACATATGAGGCCTCTCTGCAAGACACTGCTCTGAAACAGGCTCAGCTCGCTCTGCTTTCGTCCAGGCTATTTACGTGCACTCTCTACTTTTCCTACTCCATATGTTTCAAACACACGCAAGCACACACAGACGCGCGTGTCCACGTTGAGTCTTCTCCAAGAGTGTGGTGGAGACAAGGAGAGCTCTTGGCTCTGTGATGATGTGAAAAACTAATATTTGGAGCGCATTAATACTGTTGATATGTAGTGTCACTGGGGCTAAGCCCGCTCGCGAACACTTGTTTGTGAAATATGCCTGTGTTTGCCTACTCAGAGTGCTGCCATGGCCACACAGAGCATCACTCAGCCCTGTGCTCGGCAGCTGAGAAAGAAAGGTGCACACACGCGCGCACACGCACACACGCACACATTTATATATAAACAAGCAATTCATCCATACCCCTGCACTAGCTTAATGCCCACACAAATAAACACACCCATAAACTCCCAAACACACAAAGACAGACAGGGTGAAAAAGAGACTGAGAGATGCAGGCACACAAATGACAGCACAAAACTCTTGACCCCATTTACATGTGTTCTCATTTAGCCAGTCTGTCTCTCTCCTCCCTTTGCTCAGTGTCCTCGACTGTTTACAATAATGACAGCTTATCCTACTGTGTGACAGGGAGAGAGAAGGGAGAATGCGAGGTAGAGAGCATACTGCATCGTGGTATACTGAGTGAATCCGTTGGATCGCTCCAAACTCCTTTAATGATGCATTCACTCCTGAATAGAAGCAGAAAATGACCCCAGGGTGACCTACTGTTTCTGGGCCTCGTTGTCTCAATCACCGATGTGTCCGAGAGGGACTACGGAGGGGCAACCACCCACCCACACACAACGCTGTCCAGCCCCCCACCCCTTGACACTCACACACACATAATCCACTGACGCTAAGACACAAACACAAAAACCCACACTTTCACCAGAGGTGATTTGTTTTGAGACTGAGCCAAAGCCAGGGTGACAGAGAGAGATCCTCAGATGAGTCACCCTATTAGACTGGAGAAGAACATAGCTATCATTAGCATGAGCTAGCTAGCTGCCCTCTATTACTTTTTGTTGCGTGAGTGACACTGAATATTTTGTTCTGAAATCCTTCTCTGATTACTGCTCCTCACCCCCCCAACACCACCCCCTTCACACACACACACACACACAGACACAAACACACACACACATGCACACACAAGAACACACACAAACACACTCTTCCTTGAATCCCCTCTCCCTTCCCTTACCATGACCCTCCATTCCAAACTTTTCTTTCAATTCCTCTGTGGATGGTACAGTACCTAGTGGGCAGTGGTTGTCTCTATTAAATTTTAACTGGGTGTATCTTGTTATCGCTCCTTACCCTCCACTTTTAAAATCAAAGACAGATTAATGAGCATGCATAAGAGTCCCTCTCTAACCTAAATTCCCAATGCGGGAGGTATGAGCGACTTATCCCACAACACCCGCGCGCGATTCGCACTCCCCTCTCGCCCACCCCTCCCCCACTGTGACCACTCTACCACTCCATCGGCAGGCACCCAAAGCCACGGCTGCCCCGGCAACCGCGGTTGTCAAGCGGAGGATCTACCGTTGTCAGGCAGCGCCGGGGTACGGCGCAGGCATTAGTGTGTGCGGCTAACCAGGAAGGCTGCAGATTGAATTAGGACTCTCCCTCATGTGGGCTCGATGAGCAGAAACACATGTGTCGCTGTCTGTGATTTAATGAGCACATTAGGTGCATCAGCAGATCTACCACAGCTTTGTGCCACAGACGTGCAGGAAGGAGGGCATCCTCTGACTGAGTGGATCTGAAAGCCCATCCTGCTGTTTCTTCCCATAAGGCTGCAGCTGCATCGGTACAACCAGGCAGGCAGAGCACATCAGGCTGGGGGGAGAGGATCCACATCAGCCAGCCCAAACTAAGAGCTGTGTTCACACTCAACACTACTCATGAAGACTTACTCTCTAAAGGGAACTCTCAATGTCAGTCTCTTATCCTTCTTTCTCTCCTTCTCACCCCCTCTCTGGCTGTCCCAGGTGAATGAACAGTCTAACGTCCAAAGCTAAGGGTGCGTGACCACAAGGCCTGCTGGGGGTAAAATGTATACTCGTGACCATATGGTCGACTCACAGACAGAAAAACCACCCCAGTAATAACAAGGAGAGAGACAGCCTAGCGCTTAGTGCTACAGTGCCGTAGCTAGCATGCTTCACTTGGCTCAGATCAATACTTATTTACTCTCTTTGACTGGCCGGGCACAGAAGGCAGGACGAAAGAGCAAGAGACAGAGAGTGAGAAAGAGAGCGCGAGCGCGCGTGTGTGTGTGTAAGTGAAAGAGAGATTTTGAGTAACAAGGCAATCAATTTCTGAAAAAAAGGAACTCCAATGCTAGAAGGAAATGAGAAAGTATCTGAACTCAAGAGCAACTAATAAATGTCAAGGCATCTGTTCTTTTATAATCACTCCATCCATCTTCCTCTTTGTGCTGCATGCCCTATGTGTGAGTCGCCCTATGTGTGAGCCGCCCGGTGTGAACCAACCAGGGGAGAACTAGGATTTCAAGCATGGCAAATGCTGCCTGCCGATTGGCCGTTTCTACGGTGTGGATTACAACTTTTTTTCTGAGGAGGGTCAATCGAGGGGGAGGGAATAAAAAGGTGTACATGTCTGGTATTAGGAAATTGTGGGTGTGAGTAAGAGTGAGCGGATAAAAGGCTGGCAAATAAACCTGTTCCTAGCTTTCTATCACCCATACCTACAGCCATGGATGTCTCATCATTCTCCTTGGATAGACTCATATTAGAGGTCACATTTAGTATAACGCATGACACTCCAAACTGTAAATCCACATAAGCACACTACCAATGGCCCATCCACATCACCTGACAGAATGTTCCAGCCCAGGGTTGAGAGTTGGCCAGTGTATTAGAACTGCTCATAATGGCACAGTAAATCTCCTGATAAGATAGAAAGTATTGTACAGACTCACTGGCCCTTACATGGAGAGATTCACAGCTATAGAGAGAAAGAAAGAATGAGAGAGATGGCGAGACGGACAAAACAAAAAGGCAGAGAGGCAGACGGGGAGGAAAAGAGAATCACGCCACCATCAAGTCAAAGCCGATGAGTTCTACATGAGACTACATCCAAGGGCCTGTCTGTCCACTCCCACGCTTAGTCACTGAAATATTCAAACAGACATCTTTGTGGGCCATTTTTAATTACTTGTCACAACAACAAAGGTCTCCATCAAAATGACCTACGCCAGCACCATTAGCATGTGTATGAAGCCGTCTGATAGCGGTTACTATCTGATCAGACGCCCGCCCTCGCTCCTTCCCTCTCATTGTGTGGAGGAAGTCACCAGGCGGCCGCCAAACAGATACCATGTAACGAATGTTTGGTACAAAGATGTTGAACATGAGACGCTAAGATATGTAGCGAAATAAGGAAGTGCGATAATAAGGACAATGAGCAAGACACTGACTAAACATTATTTCACTTTTTTTTTTACCGGAAAAAGGGTGAATCTGCAATCAATTAAATTGGAGCTGAAGCTATGAAAGGTTGGTGGTGAAATGACAAATGAGCACTGATGCGTGGAACCAAAAGTTTAATTTGAATTTACTTCTAGTAATGAACTCACTTCAGGTGTCATAACAACACAGCACCTCTCAGACACACTCTTCTCAGGATCAGAAACACACACACACTCCTCTCAGGATCAGAAACACACACACACACACACACACACACAGCCCTCACAAACATATACACTGAAAGGTATTTCTCAAAATCAGATACAGACACACACACTCCCCTCACAATCACACACACACACACACAATGTGAATCCTGGCTCTCACGATAGAGACGTGGCTGACTTTGGAGTCGGCTGATGGGTAAAAAGCTGCGTTCTGTCATTCAGGCAGAGCACACCTCCCAGTCTGACGCCTCCCGTAGCATCAAACAGAAGACATTCTGGAACGCTGCAGTGGTGACAACCTGCCTTTGAAATCCCAACGCTTTCTACTCAGGGCGAGAACCAAGTGGGGAGGCAGCAGGAGTTTTCACCAGGAGAAGCTGTAATTTACACACTTTAATCCTGAACTAAACGGTGACGCGCAGGCACCCAGGGCTGTGTGTCTTCACTCAGCTAGACCTGCCTGCTTACATCGACAATGCATCCACTTATTGAACGGCCTGTTTGTGAGTAGGTGTGTGTATGTGTGTCTACGCATCCTTATGCAGTATCTTTGTTGGGGAGTAATGAGCTTTCTCCAAGACTTTGTGTCTATGATTGAGGCCCTTGCCATGATCTGTGGGAGTCTGTGTGTGTGTGTGTGTGCGCGCGTGTGCGTGTTTGTGTGTAGGCGTAACTGACTGTGTGTGCATGTGTGTGAAAACGTGTGAGGTGTATTGCAGACAGTGTAAACAAGCCAGCCTACATGGATTGGGCTAATATCCAGTTTGTTCCCTTTCGCCTCAGCTCCACGGTGGCTGCAACGCAATTTCTTCCAATTGACCTCCCTGCCACCGGCACAATCACTCTCCACCAGAGACAGGACGACCACAGAATACCAGAGCAGCCAGCAGCCCCGCCACCCGTCCCCCAGCCCCGCCGGCTCCGCCAGCCGGCCTGACCGCCCGGCAGCACTGGAGCGAGGTGGGATTAACTGAAACTACGAGGTGGAAATGAGATGAATTAGAGAGCGAGAGGGAGGCCCAGGGAGGTGAAAGAGTGAATTCATTCTGCGCTGTGATGGCAGTGACAAAGCACAGGCATTTAAAGATCAGCTCACAAGGAAATTAGAACCATTACAGTTTGGTCTTGTTTGTTTTACGTTTACCTGCTGGCTCAGAGTCTTCGTCCCTGTGACTGTAACTATCCAGTATGGTAATAGAGAGCAAGAACTGCATGCCAGCTGCTGAGGAGACGTCACCTAATAAATCCTCGTTTTAAAAACTCACTAAGCACTGTAGAAAGGTACGGCAGTCATACTGTGAATGCGGCGCATGTGTATCTGTGTACATTATGGGATGTTACGACGGCTGGAACACATGAAGAACAAACACAAGCATGATGGAATCACCCTTAGGCATGTGAGTAGATTTATAGAAGCAACAGCCCAGCCAAGGGCTAAAAGGCTTTATAACGGCAAAGGATTTCCAATAAAATAGAGGTTGGAAGCCCTCTAAGAGCAGCACTCTGCTGTAATAGGATTAGCAGGAGTCAGGAGCTAGGCCATCTTAACGCTCAGCTTTCTTTATGTTACAGAAATGGCTGAGAAGCATCTCTGCTGCAGCTAATATAACTGTAGTGATGGAGACCCATCTAATGGTTTAAAGTATGCCAGAACTCCACTTCGCATGCGCACATACACACATACACACATGCACACACGCACACGCGCACACACTCACTTTCCACACACGCCCACAGAGTTTCAATTTACTCATCTGAAGTGAGATAAATTTATACTGTAAAAAAAAGATGCCCAAAGCTTGTTCTTATCAATCACACTTGGCAAAAGCGTTTTGAAATAAGGTGACAAACTTTAATTATTTGATGGTTACTTATGAATCGATAGAACAGAAACTAAACTGGCCCCAGCCCTGCTGAACAGTGAGCACATAACATAGCATCTATATCTGATGGATCAGTCACAGCACGTCTTGGCTAAATGCTTCTAACGTGTACCATATGCACAGATACAGGATCCTGCCAGTTCCCAGGGAGAGAGAAAGCGATAGCATGAGAGACCAAAAAAAAAACTAAACAGTGAAAGAAAGAGGGTTAGTGAGACAGGGGTGAAAATGAATAGTAGCATATGTGGAGTAATGAATTGATGGCCCCCAGCTTATCTTTCACTCACTCTCCATTCAAACATAATGCTGACTCCTACATGTTTTACCCAGGCGGCACCCGGCCCATCCCCTCCCCTCTCCCCTCCCCTCCCCACCCTCCATCCCACACACCCCTGGCCAGGGGCCTGGCTCTAGGACTTGTTCGTCTCATTTTTTGAAATGTTAAATGAAATTGCGCAATGCATCAGTGAGTTCATTTTTTCCTATGGAAAAGTGCAGGGTGATCTGCTTTGCACATGAGAGGCAGAGGAAGGAGCAGATGAAGGTCACCAACCACTCACTGGGTCTTCCACACCCTCCTCTCTCAAACATGGAAGCCATTGATTTCTATTGCCCCTTTCCTCTCCCATCCCCCCATCTCTCTTGCCTTGCTCAGCTGATTTTGCAAGGAGCAGAGGGGTCTAGCTCGCCATTAAATTCAGTGAGCCAAGGGATGAGAAGGGCGGCCTGAGCTGTGTGTGTGTGTGTGTGTTTGATGACCACAGGCTAGCAGAACTCATCCCTGCTCACTGCACACCAACCATTCCCATCCTCCTTGATGTATCTTCCTATCTGTGTCTCCGTCTCTGCGCCACACACACACACACACAACTAAATATATACACACACACCCTACAACAGAGCAACCCTCCTTGCACTGCAGCAAAGCCAGCTCTCTGCTTCCTTAGCGTGCTGGGGGGGGGGGGCAGGGGGGGCAAGGGGGGCAGGGGGGCAGGGGGCTCCATGGACACACACTCCTCTCTTGGTAGTGGAAGCAGTAACAACCACTGGGAATATAGAAGGAGGACGATAGGAGAAGAGGAGATGAGTAGAAGAGAGGAGTGAGTGAGTGATGGAATTGAACGGAGATTTAATTCAACTCTGTGGAGATGGCAGTTTAATGTATATAAATGTAGCAGAATAGAAGGAGAGTGTGGGGGGCGGGGGACTATCCTGCTGTCTCTCTTACACAAGAGAAGCAGCAACATAATGCAACATAATTCAATATATTACAGCCAGGCTACAACTGTGAAGGCTCAGAGTTGGGGAATGAACAGTTCTCCGAATGTTAGATCCCTAAAGGGCTGGTAAGCAGCTGAATGTTTCTGACAGAAACAGACCAACGATGGAGGACAAGGCCTGCTTCATTAAAATGGCCTCGTCAGAACTCACAGCCATTTATTTTGTGGTACAGTAGCACACACGCCACCCAATAAGGAGCTTGTTAGATTCACCACACACATAAAGCCTAAAGGAAGAGAAAGGGGTAGGAGCTTATTGGAATGTGCAAAATCTCCTTTTTAGAAAAGCTGCATTAGGATCTGTAGAGTAGCCTTTTAGCTGAGAACAAAAATGGTTTAAATCCAGGAGAATTGTCTTTAGGAATAGTCAAACTAAAATGACTTGACATTGTACATTTTAGAGGCTGCTTTCTGGAAGGGCAGACAGATGAACAGTAGCATGCTAACCTTCTGACCCCACGGCAAAACCCTGTGCCTCTGCACCCCCTCGCGTACATCCACCATGGACAGTAAGTACTGCTGCTTTCATGGACACACAGTTGGAGCGGTGGCAGGGATGCCATGACACAGATCTCCTCTCTTCTTCTCTGGTTACCCGGGGTGCCAGGTGGTGTCCAAATCCAGCGCCTGTCTGACAGTGCTGACCACTTCGTACCCCTCAAAGACCTGTCGACCTCCCTTTACCCATCATGCGGCTCATGCCTGTCTGTTGGGTTCGGGCTCCTTCATATCCGCAGCCCCAGACATCCAGCCCCTGTCCCCAGCCATGGGCCCTTGAGTGTCAGATCTGGGGCATACCATGCAACACTGCTGGGCTGGCTCTCTCTCTCTGGGCCTCTCTCTCTCTCACACACACACACACACACTCCCTCTCTACGGTCACACACTGTCACTCTGTTCCCTTTCACCCGGGCGCTCCGACGTGCCAGGAAAATAAAAAACCAAACCCACACCCCATCACAGCTTACGTCGCACACACACACAAGCAAAAGCACAAAGATACACACACATTCCCACACACACAGCCCACACACACACACACACGCACACACAGTATGCTCCTCTACTGAAGGAAGTGAGCTATTTCTAACAGGGAGGACGAAGGCTGTGCTGGAGAAAGAGAGAATATATTTAAGGTCTAGGATAGAATACAACGGAGAAAAGAATCTGCGAAGAGCATAAAAGATGTAGTAATGCATGATGGGAAGAAAGAGGAGAGCCCTAAAAAAGAGAGAGGATGAGAGAGAAACACCTTGAAATTAGAAGCTCCGAGTGTTTCTGTGGGCATTCAGTGTGGCGTTCCTGTGGCTGTCATCTTTCAGCTGGTGGTCTGTGCTGCTCTACTCTCGCTCTGGAGACAAAGCAACAGTCCTTTTGTTCTTTCTTTAACACACTCTCTCCATCCATCTTTCTTTAGTTCTGGACTGGCTGACAAACTTTGGACACCAAGCAGTTGAGAGCATTCGACCCTTTCAGATGTGTGCAAGGAGACCCTAAGGACCGCTCTGTGGCAGGAACAGCAGCAACCGAGGTGACTGACACAGCGCTGACTCTGGGTTTGAAACAGTTTAGCTCTAATTCAACAGCTTGGAATGAAGCAAACAGCAGGTGATTTTCCAATCAAATTCCGAGATACCAATCATTCGCATGGTAAGGATGATACTGCTGTAAGTAGGGGGGTTTAATGCGACTGCCCTATCTCCGAACCCCGTCCCTGTTCCACCCACCATTGTGTAAACAGGAAGTTATTAAAGGCATGGCGTGAGTTTAATTAAACACTGCAAATGAACAGCTAATTAAATGCTTTTCAATCAAAACAGGCTGCTAATTACCTGGTGCCATGAGGGGGATACAGTCAGTTGCCGGAAAAGGAATTTAGACAGACTGGTAGAGATCAATTCCTTCAGTATTAATAACCTCTATCTCTTCCTCTGCCTTCCCCTTTGTTCATATCTATGTGCCGGGGGAAGGGGGAGTGAGCGAAGAATGAGAGCTGAGATCAAGTCAAAGACAAATAAGAAAGGACAGAACCCTAACCTGGATGTTCGACTGAAAAAAAGGAATTGAGATGATAGCAACTGTTTCTCTTTAGAGCACATCTACATGCACTCAATCACCTGCGACTTGGCAATGTATTGTTTGCATTAGCAGCGCGCATTTCTTTTTAAAGGCACCGATGACTCAATGGCTTTCCCTCACTCCACAAAATGAGGCGTCGACATGATGGGTATTTCACCACAACGGGAAAGGTGGAGACCAGGCAGACAGAGTGAGGACACACAGACGTGCAGACACACACATACACCCACTGGGGTACAGTCAGGGCATGATCCCAGTCAGAGTCAGAGGGACATAGCAAGAGCGGGAGAAAAAAGAGAAAAGAAGAGAGGGAGGGATGTGTGAGACTTGGAATTATATGTGTGTGAAATCTCTACTGATAGACAAAGCGGCCCTGAGGCCTACTAGATAAGACAGATGGATAGGAGATGCTGGGGAGGAGGAGCAGGGAGAGAGATGGGGAGACAGAGGCAGGGGTAGACGGATCGGAATACAAATGCTGACGGTCGGACGAGGAGCAGTGATGGATGGGCAGATAGAGCGAGGCGGGAGGTGTGGAATATTCACCGAGTGAGCCAGTGACGGAGCACCCAGAGAGATGGATGGATGGATAGTGACGCCCTCATGGCGGTTTTCTGCCTTTTGATCCTCTCCTCGCAACTAAAGAGATTATCAGTTCCTCGACAACGCCTCAGTCAACGGAGAACAGAGAAATTCATCTGTTTCCCCTTGTCTCCCTGCTCTCCAGCATCTCTCCATAGAAGCTTCTGGAAGTCGCAGCCACTGGAGCCACTCTATTTGACTCCTGTGACAATACCACATATGGCAGTGTTGGGATAGATGCTGTCAATGCAGCCACACCTATGGGGACAAAAACACAGACACAAACACAAACAGGCATCAATTTGCATTAGCTAGTGTGGAGTACTCCAGGGGGCAAAGTCTTTACTCCTCCTGCCTCCACAGTCGTCTGTGACCGTAGCGTACTGTGGGAGTGAACCATTTAACCTGGTGGGCAGATCAATAGACCCTGCCGAGGGCCATGACAAAAATACCCACACAGTAAAATGCATACACGCACACGTACTGTAAATGCACAGAACAACACACACAAGTGCTGTCTTGGAAAACGCATGCATGCATACAGCTCACAGCTTATAGAGCAAGGGCCTTTGTGCATTCTTTAGGGGGTCCTACAAATCTCCATTCTGGAGTGCACACGTCATGCCTTTCCACAGCCAATCACGCTCTGCATGATACATTGGGCTTTCTGCATGACATGGTTCCTACTTTATTTTCAGGGATTGGGGCACACAATGGTTATCAATGAGGGGCACATGGCCATCAAAAGCATTATCCCCTCATTCACAGACACACACACACACACACACACACACACACACTGCACACAGCTATTGATTTCAAATATAACAACGTAGGTCCTTTCCAGATCATTGGCATTTCAGCCACAACAATGGTACCTCAGCCTGAGGAAAATGCCATGGGATCTTGAGGATCCCTTCCTCATTGGGTGTTTGGGTGGTAGGTCTGCATGAGACTCTGTGTTGCCGATGTTGAGTTGTAATTACTGAGCCTGATAAATGAACCCATTGGTGCATGCTTCCCCACACAGAGACACTTCTGTGACCTGTTGTGGGTGGACGCTGAGTTACGAAGGGGGTTGGGAGGAGGGCTCATAGCATAGAGAGGGTGGGAGGGTGGGAAGGCTCATAGGGTCAGTCCCTGGAAGGGGTGCGTATCGACAAGACAGAGAGAGGAACGGTGAATACAGGGAAATATATGAAGGGGTTCAATTCTCGGAAATCAATGCAAGACCACATATAAATAAATAACTGCATCCTTTCAGATTGAATTTTAAGTGTGAAATCTATAATTCTCTCTCTTGTTTGAACTAGACAGAGAGTGGACGTGAGCTGCATGCTAAGAAAGCAGCTAATTCCAAGGCCTTCTGTTGCTTGACGTGCCACGCTGAAACCCAAATGATGGAATCATATGGCGAGGCATTCAGCGCCACGGCAGCCTTAAACGCTATGCTAATTGGCTGGCCCAAGACTTCCATCTAAATGAGATAAGTAGAAAAAGACCATTTCCTCTTTTCTTTGTGTGTGCATGCGTGGAACACAGGGAGATGGCTCTAGCACATCATATTCCGAGAACATTCACATTTTCTAATGTGAGGGTGACTCATGATAGAAGATGACCTTACTTGCCAGAAGAAGCTGTGTTCTGGGGGGCAGACTGTTCAAAAGCTAATATGTCTGCCAGTGGACATGGTGGTGATGAAGACAGATATAGAGTGGCTTTACAATATCACACCTCGAGGAGCCTCAATGAGTCATTAGACGGTGATTTCTTCAGCCGTCAGACACACTAGGCTTGGAGGATGGGGACACATGGTGGAGATTAAATGAACGGATGTCTGTGTCAGTGGGTGCGTGCCACACACTATTAGGAAGTGACGTGCATCTTGATGAGGGGGGGTGTTTTTTTTTTTTTTGGGGGGGGCGGGGGGGGGGGGGGGTTAATGACCAAATCCTCTAGAAAAATAGGCTGGCACTCAGACAATAAAACAAGGTCAGTCTGGAAAAACACTTTGACCAATAGACTTAATCGTCTTTGGTTTAGACGGTTCCTCAAATGAGATGTGGTCTCGCAGGGGTAGTAACTGTTATGGCGGTGAGGTTAAGTACCAGTAGTAGGTCAAATCCATACAGCTAGTATGGACCCATCCTGGCCTCCATCCCTCTCTACCTGATCCCTTGACAGAGAAGAAGATTAGGGTGGCAGAGAGACAGGCAGTGACAGCTGTCCAGCTGATCTACTCTATAGGCTGGTGAGCCCAAATGTACATTTATGTTGCCATGGGGCTTGGCTTCATTAAATACCTTTAGTTAGATCAAGGCAGATATATATATATATATATATATATATATATATATATATATATATATATATTACAGGCAGAAGCAACTGAAAGCTGAGATCCACACATAACGGGCCAACACACAAACACATCATGCACCCACACACAGACTGATGGAGGGACACGGATATTAAAGACTTCTGCATTGCAAACCTTTTTTTTTCAAAATGTGGAAAAAAAAGGAAATGTTGAAATCTAATTTCTGGGTCATTTGACCCCTTGAAGCACGTCAGGGAAATAATAGATCATTATTTCTAATGGGGCCTAATGTGGATTCAGTGTGTGTCTGTGTGTTTGATGTATATCTATGACCTGGATTTAGACTCCAGGCCATTAAGGGTTTCCACGGAGAGGCTGTATTGCTGCAGGCTGCAGACTCAGGGTTTCAGCTGCCTCTGGCAGAACACTTCCCCAGTCTGGCCCCTCCCTCTACTCTGGAGAGGGAACAGGAGAGGAAGGAGGAGGAGAAGGAGAAAAATTCACTATTGCCACGTCTGGTCCTGAGGAAGGGGAAGGGCTTAGTGGTCAGCAGAGGGGGGGGGGGGCAGAGAAATAATCACAGTTGAAACAGTCAGTCACCTGCAGACATCCAACCTGGATGCATAGCTGAATGAAAAACCCTTCCCCCTTATCTCCTGCTCACTCTTCCCTCTCTCCCCCATTCCTCTCACTCACACACCCCTTCCCACCCCCACTCTCCCACAATTTCTCCCTCTCCCCATTCTCTCCCTTTCAGCTTCTTTGTCTCTCTCCCTCTCCTTGCTTTCTCCTCCTTCCCCTCCCTCCCTCCCTCTCTCCCACCCTCCCTCCC
This sequence comes from Plecoglossus altivelis, assembly GCA_036571765.1. NCBI lineage: Eukaryota > Metazoa > Chordata > Actinopteri > Osmeriformes > Plecoglossidae > Plecoglossus > Plecoglossus altivelis. Next base: position 11,258,628 of record BROE01000021.1, on the reverse strand, counting down.
TATCCCCCTCACTCTCTTTTTCTCTGCATAGCTGGATCAAAAAAACCTCACCGTCCCCCTGCTCTCTCCATCTTCCTCCCTCACCCATTTCTCCCCCTCTGTGTAATTCAACTAGCACTCTGCAAGGCTCTATCTGAGCCACAGCTGGCCAGTTCAGCCGCCATAAATAAAAGTAAAAGAGTGTGGCTGGACCCAGCGTGCTGATATCAGTGAAACACCAGTTGTAAAGCACAGGAGTAATTGTTTTTAATCTGTATTTATGACCCTGCATTGGACGATTATTTACGACGGTCTGGGAGAAGCAGGAATGTGAGTGCTGCAGTATATCCTCAGTTATCTTCTCTCATTTTCATAAAGTTTGCTCCTCCTCGACCACTCTTGCTTCTCCTTTTCTTTCTTATCCATGTACTCTTCTCCTCTTGGTAGAGATGTGAGGGTGGAGCACATCCTCTGGCTGGGAGGGTTTCACAAAGGAGAGCACAGGGGGAAGAATAGTGTTCCATTGGAACCAACTTAACGTTAACAATTCCACATGTTCTGACACTGCTAGATTGTGTGTGTGTGTGTGTGTGTGCGTGTGTGTGTGTGTGTGTGTCTAGAAGAGATGATGTAGAGTTTCTGTGTTAGCGTTGATATTCTATCTGGGACACATCACTTAGTATCATATCTACGCCTAGCGGGATCCCAGATGAAATGATATGATTGGAGCAGATGGTTCGGTGTTCACACACTATCACTCGAGTGTCCCAAGAAGGCCCAAAAATAAACCCTGGAAAGGACAAAAGCCAGAGGAGACAGTTGCAGAGGCGTTGACTCCTTGAAATGCAGACGTGCCTTCGTGTAAGGTGACATATTTTGGTTAAACGGAGATACCCATTACGCAACACGGGCCCTTTGTTGTCTGTTTCCATCGCTTTGACACACAAACAAACACAAGCGCACACACAAACACAAGCACACATCCAACCGAACGGATTGTGAGTCAAACATGAGCTAGCTTTGTTTGCAGCAGTCTCTATCCCTGTCAGGACAGCCCCCAGGAGAGCTGAACGCAGTATGCCACTGCTGCCTCATAAATACATGATTAAAAACACATCTTTGATCAACTAGAAGGACTGTCTAGAGGTTCTGTCCTTAGAAGGCCCACACCGCTCCCTCTGATGAAGAGATGCATTAATTTCACAGAAGACTCTCCAGCTCTGGCTCAACAGAGGCTGGGTGTTTGGGTAATGGCAGGCTGCACCTGGCACTGCCACTGATTGTGGCATCTGGTGAAACCGTTGTACATTCTGGTCGTCTCCAATCACGAGGAGATCATTCCCATCATGCATCTGTAATGCAGTGCTCTGTTATTGCTGGCGAGCCTCTTAAATGTCATCCCTGATTTGTAAATGATATGCTAGTCCTAATTACACTGATATTTCCTGGGGCGAAACAAACCCACACACTTTTTTTCTTCTCTTTTTTCCTCAGTTTTATCTCCCATCCCTTCCTTTCTTTCTTCAATCTCACCATGTTGCTCTCTCTCGCTCCTCAACGCCTCCCTCTCTTTGCGCTGTAGAGAAAGCTCCAGAACCAGTCTGTAGCAGAGGTTTGCGCTGGCAGGGATGTTAGAAGCTGCCATCAGTATGAAGCACACTGCACACACATTAAAGCTGTATCACATCTCCCATACATGGGACAAATGGACACCATCGCCTGGGGAACAACAGAGAGTTGACTCTAGATTGCAGCCTGGTACTAATAAGGGACTGGAACTTAACAATCGTGATGTTTTCAGATTTGTTTTTGCTTCGTTGTAAAGTAGGTGGATGCATCCTCTGTGCATCAAAATGATTTATGGGTAAGTCATTCTGTAGATGATGCTATTCGTGCTATGATTGGAGCACGGGGGGTCATGCTAGCCTGTGAGCCATGTCAATGAGTGTGCAGGCTCCCCGGTCAGACAGTGGCCCCAGGGGCCGAGAGAAGGTCAGGATGGAGCCGCTCTCTCCGAGGACGGATCATGCTCACATCCCAGCCCACTTGGGATTACCACTATCATCATTAGGGCTGTTTTTCACAACATAGCCTCCAGCCAGAACAAACGAGCTTAGGGAGGAGGATGAACGGCTGGTCTGAAGGCGGCTTCCTGTGACTGTGCTCTGAGGCACACACTCAGGGGAACCCTAGTATGCATTAGGACAGGCAGTGGGGTTCCATGTTCTAAGTTCTCCCTACAGGCCTTGGAGCTCAGTACAGAGAGGTGCTCCTCTACCCCTCCCCTACCCCTCCCTCCTCCCCCATCCCATCTCCCCCCCTCCCCTCTCCGTCCTCTCCCAACCCCGCCTCGCTTAGGCCAAATCTTGAGTCTCTGTTTTTGAAGCTTGCCCGCTGCTCTGTCTGGAGACCAGGCAATAGGGCTTGATCCGGCCCTTCTGAGTGTGGGGTGCAGGCAGGCTGGAGTAGAGAAACCATCCCAGGCATTCTATTAGCCTTTTAGTCCAAATGTCAGCCTCTCCATTGCCCTAGTTCAACAGAGCATCCCCTCACTCCCCCGAGTAGCACAATGTTAAACCATAAATGGAAACCAGGGAAAATGAGTCAAATGCCAGCTGTGACTGTTAACTGGATGAAAAGTATTATCTTTCCTCGTAGCTGTCTTTTGCAGATACTGAAAATGAGCTGTGTTGATTTTAGCGAAGGGTAAATGTGTACATTAAGAAGGGTTTCCGAGCAGGCAGAGGAAATGTGTTTATTTCAAGGTGGTAGGAATAAAGAGGGAAGGGATGATAGATAGAAAACTTGGGGGAAAAAAGCTTAATGGGTTTAAGTAGGAATTTAGAGGCTCTTTATTCAAGCACTTGCTAGAGTACTACACTCTTAAACCTTCCTGCAGTACGCCTCGCAGACTTTAGGAGACTCTGCAGGGAATTTGCAAATGACATGGCTGCAGCGAACAGAGATTTCCTATCCAGCGTTAAGGTCTGAATGGCTGAGCGTGTGTGTTCTTGAGCCCCAGGGCCGGTCCTAAAGGTGGCCTGGGATGCCCCACCGCTCCGTGTGCCATTTCCCTGTAAAGGCCACGGTAAACAAAAGCATCCTCGGAAGACAACAATGATCAGAATGACACTCTCCATCTCTAAAAGTCTATTCCACCAAGCAAGCTGTCCCTTCCCCAGCTCTGCCTCCCTCCGTCCCTCTCTGCACCGCTCCAGCCCTCCAAACACACCTTCCTGTCTCTCTTCTGTCGAACGCTCCCTCTCTCCTCCCTCTGACTCTGCCACTTGCTCTATATCCTTTGTTACACCCTCAAGGACTCTGCCATGAAAGTAATGTGTGCTAAAGCAAACGGGTGCTCTCCAGGGAGAGCCCACAGACAACCAGCTCTGTTCAGAGACAGAGCTCTAGTACCACGATGCTAAAGACTGTGGAGGAAGGAGAGGAGCAAACAGACAACAGAAGGCCAAGTTATTCCTTCTAAACATGGAAACAGAAAGTAAGTGGTGCCAAAAGACTAGGGCAGCACGCCACTGGCATGCAGAACATTTGCTCTCTCTTGCCATCCCTTGGATAATTCCGTGTGTGCTGTTTTTAACTGCTCACAGGCCAATTTAATGAGCAATAGAATCACCTTAACAACCTCTACTTTGCACTCCCTGTCCCATTCCATCTTCCTCTCACTATTTCTCTATGTTGCCTAATTCTTCTCCCACTCTGTGTCTGTTTTTCTCTCTCGTTATCTTTCTCTCTCTCCCTCTCACATTTTCCCACTGCCCTTCTCATCACAATCTACTTTAGTACGATCCTTAATTTATTATGAATGGTTAAAGCTGTTGATTCACACACACACAAACGCACCATACACATACACACACTTCCAGCTTTGGGAAAGAGGTGGGAGGCAGATGGAACATTACTGTACCATTAGCAAAGCAAATGCTGTTATCACTGTGACTTCTACTTCACCCTGTTGAGTTTGACACTAAGACAGGCTAAGAATAATGTGGATTCTGGCAACATCATTCCAGCTGTCCCAAATACAGCCACCCCATCCCATCTCCCTCCCCCCATCCCTTCCCACACAGTAATTAGCCACGGGCCTTGCTCACTGAATAGAATACAGTTTCTCTTCGGACCCCCTCTTGCCCTAACCAAACAGCACATTCCACACAGCTCACTTCCTGCTTAGCTCTCTCTCCAGTGAGGTGGCTGAGGTTTGAGGTTAACCATGAGCAGATCTGCCTCAACTGGCTCTCTGAAAGAACGCAGTAAGGTCAAACACTGCTGGATGTAGGGATGAACTGGCAGTGCTCCGTAGCCACCGAGCAGTGAGGCTTCAGCGGGGGGCAGAGGAGCAGAAGCAGGGTCTCCGTGGTGCTGAGACCATGGGGAGACTGGCTTCATCCACACTCCACCCACATACTAATGCACATGGCCTTCCACTTGATGTGTGTAAACTATTAAAGCCATCGTGGGTTCACTTAGGGAGACATCGCAGCTATTACGGGCTGGAGATGGGAGATTATGACATACCAGTTAGTGACTGTAAATATATGTTTCAAACTAAATAGAGAAGAGATAAGTGGAAAATAAACAACAACATTCCAATGCTCAATTACCCATGGTAAAACTCAATAGCGTTAGGAAACCACACACAGACACACACACTAATAAAGAATGCAAAGGGCTCGTTCAGCAGTCGTAGTAACATAGTCATGGGGGATTTCACAGAATAGTTGACTTCCATGTAGGGAGACAATGAGTTCAGGTTCATTGACTTCTTCAGAGGCAGTGAAGCGCAGTAATTACCATGGCTCTGACAAGAGAGGTGCGATGAGAAAACCCCCACCCACACGCAGTCACACGTGCACACCTAAATTACACATAAACACAAACACACATACGCATACACTCTGGCCAGAAATTCTTCTAGAAAGCAGTCTATTCATCTATTCCAGTGTTAGTAAGCAGGAGAGTAGACATTGTTGTTGTTGTTGTGAATGGACATGCACAAACACACTGGCACAAAGAGAGAAAAACACAACTTGGAAAAAAACAAGAACATAAAAGTTCTCGTTTAAAACAACTTTGTGTGCCCTTCGATGCCCTCTCTCTCCAGCATTGTCCTGTCAGAGGTAGAGAAGTTAGGAAGCACAGAGCAGCGATGGGGGGGGGAGAACAGAGAAAATCAATGACAAGTCCACCCTTGCAAAGGTAAAAGAGTGAGACGTGACCAAGAAGAAGCGGGGGGAGAAGAGAGAGGCTGAGGGAGTGATAGTGAGAAAGGTCGAGGCAGTGTGGGTTGTTTTGATCCATGAATGTGTGTGCGTGTGAGAGAGAGAGAGAGGGGGGGGGGGGCAGTATATACCCTATTCAACCCAGACAGATCATCCAAACAGAACATCCCTGCTTGAACCTGTAGTAAAAGCCTTGAGTGTGTGTGTGCGTGTGTGTGTGTGTGTGTGTGTGTTGCGCGTGTGTGTGTGTGTGTGTGTGTATGTGTGTGTGTGTGTGTAGGGGGGGGGGGGGTATGGGAATAACTGAAATAAATCTGCTCCAATGCATTTCATCGTCTTGTGACATACAACAACATATGCTAACTGGGTTTTCATTTCATCAGATATGGCAGCAATGTTTAACTATGTCTCTGACATCCTCTCTGGGCTGCTTAAAGCTTCACTCAAGCTACGTGACGAACCATGCTTCAGCTGTTTAAAAAGTTTCAACTCTGGTCATGGAATACAATTACCTTCCCAGCGCTGGTATCTAAATTAAAGTTAAATATTTAGTCGTGTTTCAACTGTGGCAAGGCAGGTGGGGCTGTGCTCTAAGTGTTCAGACAGTATTAATCTTAAATCTGTCTGTGATATCACACAGCAAACAACAAAGATGGAACATCGTATCCCCGGAGTTTGCGTTTTATGTCCTTAAAGCTGCGGTTTTCTTTCTTCAAACATCTCAAGTCTCCATATCAGACATGAGACCCCCAGTTCTGCCTCCAGCTCTCAATCCTCAGTACACAATAGTGAGATCTACCACTGCAGTCCTAAAGAGGGAAGAGATTTCTCTCTCTCTCTCTTTCTCTCTCTCTCTATCTCTCTCTCACACACACACACACACTCTCTCTAAAACAAAACACACATGTATTGGTTCAGAAAAGCAAAATGTCTTGGTGAAGATTAGTGCATAGACTGTCAGGCTAGGACAGCCTACTTTGTCATGAGAGAGCATGGAGCTAATCACATCAAAGGAACTGCAACAGAGGCTAATATCAGCCCACGAGCAGGACGCCTTCTTCATTATCCTGTATCACAAATCACTTTCCGATGGCACACGCACACACATTTGCTCAATCTCCTCTATCTACATACATAACAATCGAAACAAATGCACACATTTACGTATACTCTCAGCACTGACATTTTTTGATATACTGTATTCAATATGACTATATTCTGAATTAATATATGCAGCTGTTGTTGTACTGTATCCTACCCTACCTTGTATTGGACGGACACACTGCACCAAACCAGCAGGAATGACTTACAGCGGCTTTAGCACCATCGAAAAGGAATATCTCATTCCTCGACACTCTAAGAGAAAGTTTATAGAGTATGGAGAATGAGTTACCCTTTGCTCTGGAAGAAGAGCAAACTGTCCTTCAATGCAGTATCATTTATCTCTATTTGTCCTGTCCACTGGGTGCCCCATCTGACTCAGCACTTCTACACAGCCTCCTTGGAGTAGAGCAGACTCCTGCCGGGCAGAGCTGCACCAGCCTGAGCACCCAGCAGAGGAACACACTGGTGCTGCATCCCAATGGCTAGAATTAGGCCACAGTTGTTACCCTGCCCCATGGACCACCTGAACACCTGGACACAGGACACAGTTGTAACCCTGCCCCATGGACCAGCTGAACACCTGGGCACAGAACACAGTTGTAACCCTGCCCCATGGACCACCTGAACACCTGGACACAGGACACAGTTGTAACCCTGCCCCATGGACCACCTGAACACCTGGACACAGAACACAGTTGTAATCCTGCCCCATGGACCACCTGAACACCTGGACACAGAACACAGTTGTAACCCTGCCCCATGGACCAGCTGAACACCTGGACACAGGACACAGTTGTTATCCTGCCCCATGGACCAGCTGAACACCTGGACACAGGACACAGTGGTTATCCTGCCCCATGGACCACCTGAACACCTGGACATAGGACGCAGTTGTTACCCTGCCCCATGGACCAGCTGAACACCTGCACACAGGACATTGCAGAGACCCAGACATTTGTGGTGGGCTGCATAGAGAATGCTACATAGAGAACTTCACCTCCTGGAGATTCTACCTGTTTTGAATCTGCAAAATGTACTTCCTAAAACGTTCAAAAGGGGTAAAATGGATAATACAGTATATCCACGCTATAGTAAGCTTCAGTGAAGCTGGAAAAAGCCCGCATGACAGGCAGATCATCCTGCTTCATCCATGTAGCCTGTCACATGGCTGAAGACAGCTTGATTGTGTCGTGTTCTGTGAATCCTTTTCATCAGCAGGCTGGAGCTGTTGTTGATGTTGATGTTGTTGGGATGCAACAGAATTCTGCCCACATTCCTTTCTACTATTGTCTCTTTCTTTCCTTTTTTCTGTCATTGTTCTTTTTCTATTCATCTTGTCTCTTTATCATAATGATTCAATATGCAAAGACAAGCGACACTGTGACTAACCCCCCCCCCCCAAACACAACAGAACCTGTCAACATGCTGCTGCTGAATTTGTGATTCAACTATGAATTTGCACATAAATTAAATATGTGATAATGGAACTCAGCAGTAGCCAATGAAGTTTACAGACTGGAAATAGAATCCCTTATCCTATGTGTGACTGGAAGACAACCTGACCAGACAACCAACAGGTTTATGGCTGATCTGTGACCAGTAGGGGTACGGAGGGGGAGGGACTGTCTGGACATACGGTTGAGAGAGATAAAGGAGAGATATGACACTCTTTAGTCTCTCTAGTAGCTAGGAGGATCTGACTCACTCTGTCTGTCAGTCTGTCAGTCTGTCTGTATCTCTCTTTCTTGAAGTCTCCGCAAATCTCTTTCGCTTTCTCTCTCTTGGCTCTCTCTTCGGCTTTGAAGCTTTAATGCTTCTGATCTGTGTTATATCTCAGGCTTGCCATGTTGTCCACTGTGTGTGTGTAAGTGTGTGTGTGTGTGTGTGTGTGTGTGTGTGTGTGTGTGTGTGTGTGTGTGTGCGTGTGTGTGAGTGAATTTAGCAGCAGAAGATGTGACAGGCCCACAGCATCGCCGCAGCACTGCAGCCTGTAAACAGCAGCAGAGCGACGAGGCCTGCCTGCAGGTACTGCAGATACAGACAGAAGCACTGATGTACGTACTCTTCATAAACTTCTTTGATGCAACTGTCATATTAGTTGACTGCGGTGGCAGGACTGTCAGGAACTGCATTTTTTCCCTGTCAGAAACATCCAAAGTGGTGGGTGAAAAACAAAATTCCATCTTGTCATTTTCAGGCATGTAAACATTTATTTTATTTAACTTGTGTCTACAAAGACTATATGAAGATGAAACTGTCACTTCCTCAATAGGCCTGACTGCCAACTATAAAGAGGAGATGGGAGGACCTGAGGGGGAGCTGGGGTTGTCTGCACAGAGCTGCTACTGCAGGGGGATCAGGACTGTCCCCAGGCCACACCCAGACCTGCTCCTTCCTCTCACACTCTCCCTCTGTCCCTGACCACCCAATACCAACTTTACATGCTGCTGCCTCGGCTAAAACTTCCTTCTCTTATCCATTCCCATGCTAACCGTCTCTCCAAGTCTCGCCCTCCCTATCCTATCGTCTAGTTCTTCTGCCGCTCTCCTACCCGCCCCCCATTCCTCCCTGCCTCTCCCTCCCTTCTGGTCTCTCCTCCCCCTCTGCCTCCCTCCCAGTCCACCCAGCTCTGCCTCCCTCCCAGTCTACCCAGCTCTGCCTCCCTCCCAGTCCACCCAGCTCTGCCTCCCTCCCAGTCCACCCAGCTCTGCCTCCCTCCCAGTCCACCCAGCTCTGCCTCCCTGGGTGTCTGTCTGGGAGGCACGTCAAGGCCCATCTCCCTGTGGCCGTCTTGCAGCCGCCATGGCAAATCAATTCTTAATAAACCATCTGAACGCTTCCCCCGCCATACCTTTCATTTAGCGCCTGGCGCTGCAGGGCAAATTAGCCTGCCAACAGGAAGAGGGGGAACAAGGCAAGAAGAAAGCAAGGAATGGGGATGAAAAAACGACCCAACACCTACAATTAAATTAACAAATCACTGCTCTTAATTAATCAGGGAATTACAAGCAGAGTTGTGGGTTTGAGACGTGACTGACAAGTCTACTGCTCCTTTCCTCCCTCTCTTCCTCGCTCCTTCCATTTTGGTCATGCCGCTGGGGGAAGGGAGAAGAGCCAGCTCTTCCATCTCTCTCTCTGCTCTCTCTCTCTCTCTCTCTCTCTCCTGCCACACTCTCTCCCCTGCTTCACTCTCTCCTGCCTCATGTTCTCTTCCGTACATTCTCTTACTTCTTCGTCTCCCTCTCTCTTTTTCTCCTCGGTTCCCAGCTCCTTTGTTTACTAATGAGGTGTGGGATTGACAGCTGGATTACACCGGCGCTTTGTAATCCTTTCATTTCTGCATTTAGGGTAATCAGCCATCAGGCCTGGGACCTGCCTCCCACCCCCAGGTCCTCCGCAACACTGTGGAATTTGTGTGTGTCTGTGTGTGGGAGTGTGTGCGTGTTAGACAAGCCAAATATTTTCAGCCGAGTTGCCTATTTCCTGTATTTTCCAAACTCAATCTAATGTCTTCGGCTCAGCCTTGCACAGTGGTAAGAATCTGTCTATCAATTTCCACCCCTGAAATCTTCCTACAACCTCCACTAACAAAACACAGTCTCTATGTCTGTCTGTCTATATTCTCCAGTCCTGCCTTGCAGGAGAGTAAATACCCTGTCTGTCATAGCCTCCATCCTCTACCACAGAGAAGAGCAAATATCCTGTCTGTACTAAGGATGAGGGCCTCCTGCATTCACAGTCTCATCTTTTCTCTGATTCTCTCATGCCCTCTCTCTCGTTCTCGCTCGTTCTTTTCGATCTTTCTCATTCTCATTCTCTCTCTCCCCTGTCTCTCTCCCCTGTCTCTCTGTCTCTGTCTCTCTTTCCCTGTCCCTGTCTCTCTGTCTCTCTCTCTGTCTCTCTCTCTGTCTCTCTCTCTGTCTCTCTCTCGGTCTCTCTCTCTCTCTCTCTCTCTCTCTCTCTCTCTCTCTCTCTCTAAGGGGCTTGCTCCCCCAGCGGCTTCAGGATTCACTGTGGTTTTGATCATCCTCAGACACAGAGCAAGACAACTTCTCTCCTTCTCACCGCTCATAGGCCCACAGGAGGAAAAGCTGGGCCTTTTATTCTAGCCTCGTTCATCCTATTCCTCTGATGTGTGAGAAAAAAGAATAGACGAGAGATGTAGAGGAAGAAGAAAGAGATTCTGACCAGGGTGCTTTTAAAAGCTTGTTGGACCATGGGGTTGAAAGGGTGGTTCACTACCCTACATTTCTACACTTCCAGTTTGACCCAAGACTACCAGTTCATCTGTACAATACCGCAGGCTGTCATTCACGCACCCATTGTACACTGGTCAATAAGCTGCACGCTCATACACGACTTGCATGTTACTGTCCATCCGTATGGACCGTACGTGTGTATCTGATGGAAACTTCCATGAACGATCATACAGTCCTCTGCGTACAAGGTATACCAGTATTAGGAGGTATAGTGTAACTATAGAGGTTATAGCAGGATATTATAAAAATGGATGGTTTGGGGAGGAGGTGAACTATCAGCATGTTTGCCTTGCAGTTTACCCATGGCAATTTTGATGCTGTATCCTTAGTATCTGACTGCATCTCTTGGTTTGATTTTGATCATGACCAGGAAGTCAACCCTAACTACGCTGTATCAGGAACATCAAGAGTATCGGGAGCATGGAGAAAGTGGAAAATGTTGCTGTTACAATATTCAAGTTCTTCAAAACTACTGAAGCAGGTTGCTTGTTGCTTTTCACTAGCCAGATGGGGAGATTATGCTCAAGGTCTAGTGAAGCCTTAAGTAGTTTTACCTTGCAGCTTTCACTGAGAATAAAAGGGACTACTAAATGTATGAATCTAATGCAAACTGTTCAAAAAATCAAGGACACTGCCAGTGGAAATCCCACATGTCTTTCTCACCTTCAAGCACATAAACACACAGACACACTCATATTATTCATATAGTAGGCACATATATAGACACACAAATCCACACACATAAGTCGTGTGTGTGTGTGCGTGTGCGTGTGTGTGTGTGTGTGTGTGTGCGTGTGCGTGTGTGTGTGCGTGTGTGTGCATACATCTGCATTAGAGGGACAAGGAAGATAAAGAAGAAACATGTATGTCCTTGTAATGGTGTAGTTCACTCAGGAGCAAAACAGCAGCTGATACCTTCAGCCTTCATTCTCTCTCTGCTTCTCTTCCCTTTGCTCACTTGCTGATTTCATTGCACTACTTGGATCCCTCACTTTTGTTCAAATTGTAACGAGGTGTACAAACACTCTGGATTGATCTATCTTGTTGTGCCTGCAGTTGGGCTTTCCTTGTTAGAGACACTGCAGTTGGCATAGCCTCTATTCAACATGCACAAAGGATTTAGAGGCAACTTTTGTAAATCAATCCTAAAGCTTTAATGTGCCTTGTTATTTTTTGACAGTGTTTGGCTATTGGTCTCTCTGTTCTGTTCAATCATTCTGATATTCGGCTATTGAAATCTTTTCTTTTTGCTATAAATTGTATCTTGAAGTTTATTACAGACTCTGATTATTCTCTTCAATCTCTACTACCGCTCTATTCTCTTCACTCTCTGTCTTTCCTGTGAATAAATTCAAGGTCTTCGAACGAAACGGCTTAATTATTCATGTCAATATCAAAAGATGTTCACCTGTTACTTGCCTGATCAAAGGTCCACCGACGCACCATCAGACATCTGAGCATATTTCTAATGACCAGTACTTCTCATCTCCACTACTGCTAACACACATTCCTCTCAATCCCCACGTCATCAACTGTCAACCTAGCTGAGGTAGAAAAACGCAGATAAACCAACTTGCGCAATCTCTCCCTAATGGATAAATCAGGCATCCAGCCTACATACAGCACCCCCACTCAATCAATCTAATAGTCAATAAGTCAGTGTGTTTGTGTTCCACTTGGAGTCAGGCAGCTCATTTGGCTTTGCAAGGGCAGGGCGGCCCAGAGGACCTTTCCTTTGTTATGTTCCTATTGAGGTCTAACATGTTGAATGGTGCGAGCCAGACCACAGAGGGACTCATCATTGTCTTCTGATTAATGAACATTACAAGGCCTCTGCCCGTCTCCCTTGTGCTCCTGTAATGCTCGCCGTCTCTTAGACAGTGTGTTACGCTCTGTGCTCTGAACTGAAGCCCCGTAATAGGGAGAACATTCACAGGGAGTTCAGGACACAATCAGTGATTAGGAGAAGAGCAGAGCCTTCTGAAGGCTTCCGCGCTCCGTTTCATCCTCTCTTAACAAAGATGAAGGCTCTCCCAGCAAAGGGAATAGCAGATGAAGTCCTAATGCTCTCGGATTTGTCCAGCCCACATTTTCAAAGAGATCATACATTTTTGGATGGATGATTAAAAAAAAGAGGGGTGAGAGAAGTACTTTTAATTAACAATAACCATTTCTTTCCCATGGCTCGTGAGAGAGGTGAGGGAGGAGTGTGAGCTGAGCAGAGCGCTGGTTCTGTTCCTTGATGTAAACCATCACTAATTGCAACAGGATGGGCCATGTGTAGCACCTGATGCACACGAATCACAGGTCATCTCAGATGAATTCTCCAGTTTTTGTCGATTGAACCTGGAAATTGGAAATCAAAAGTTTTGGGGGGCAAGGAAGTGCAGGACAACTGCATTTTAGATATGTCATGGAATAAAGACAAATATCTATAAATCTCTGCAACAAAGTGAATTGTGTTTTACTCTCTTTGTTATGCCCTCCTCTCTCTCGCTGTCTCTCTCTCTCTTGCACTGTTTCTCTCACTCCATGTCTCTCAGCATCTCTCTCTCTTGTTTCTTCAGTTTTTTTGCTCTCTCGGTGTAAGAGTTGATGATGCTCTAATGGCTGAGTCATCACTCTTCTGGCCTGTTTCACAGTGGTTTCATTTCTAACTGAGTCACACAGGCTGTAATTACAATGTTGCTGTAGCCAGACAAGAGATGGGGGGAGGAGTCAGGGGGCGGAATCAGGATGTGTAGACAGGAAGATGACACCACATGGTTTGGTGCTTAAGCCACACTGAAATGAAGTCTTTATTGAAACAATGTGTGTCCCTTCAATTTTAGAGAAGAATGAACTAATCAAAATCGCATATCTTTTTAATTGGATGTAACCTTAGCAGCACATTTTTGTATGTGTGTGTGTGATAAGATTTTTTGCGTGCAACTGTCTATGGCTATGAATGCATGTTCTTCCATGTCTCCTCTCATGTCTATGGAAGTTTAGTGTAGAACATGCAGCACAGTACTAAAGAGGTAGCTGGACGTAGCTTCTTTCCTGGCCTCCTCCCTGCGGCCCTCATACTGAGAGAAGAGGGGGTTTTTTACAAGTGAGCACTCTTTCTGAAGGACATGGTCAGTGTGACTCTCCAGGAAAGAGCAAACTGCCTTGCAGCTTATCCTGGTGGTGTGTAATCCCTGTCCGCACTATGTCAGCCAGAACAGCAGCCCAGAGAGCTCTGTCTGCCAGCCCGCAAGCTATTCATCCAACCTTCCGGCCAACCAGCTACGCAGCTAGCCAGCCAGCAAACCAGCCGGTCAGTCAGCCAGCCAACCTGCCAGCAACCCTTCCCAGGAAAATTATTTCACCAGAAATTGCATTCTGTGTGCCAGTGTGTGCCATCTGTGTCTGTGAGCGCGTGCTTGTACTGTATGTATGTGCAATGTGCATGTGTTTCAAGACCTGTGCCCTCTAGTCGTGTCAGAGTGCCAGTCAGACTAACTCATGAGGGGCCATCTGTGTATTCATATTTAAAAAGCTCTGTGGTGTTCAGCGGGGCCATAACCTGGGTCCTGCAGGAGTCTATAAGAGCCAACAAACCAAGCAGGAGGTCTTTAATGCACCCAGCGGACGACAAGGACATAGAGTTCACACACATACGCAGCGCTGAGTAACTATCTGCAGGAAGTCACCCCCTTTCATTCTTTTTCTCTCTCCCCCTCTTTCTCTCCCCCCCCACCCAGTTCCCTCTTTCTCCTGGGACCAGGGGAAAAGATGTCAAAAATCTCATTAAAAATAATGTCCTCCACCTGCTGGCTCTGCCCTGCTCTCCTCTGCTGAAGTCCATACTGCCTCCGTGATGACCAGGCAGGGAAACCTCAGAGGCACTTCTGGGCTTCTCTTTACAGGCCAGACACACACAGTAACACACAGTAACACAGAGAAACACACTAACACACAGCATTTATCAGCCATACCCATAAATAAAGACAGCACAGCTGAAACACACTTCGGACACATGCACATGTCCCATTACATGCAAGTAAGAAGGACCAGATCACACCAAAGAGGTTGTGCAGGTGTGCAATGGCTGCCCTCTGTGTTCAGCTCATAAATCCTCTGCGTCTAGACTTTACCATACGGAAAACCCACCAGCACATATGGTTAACTCATCCGCAGACTACAAATCTCCACGACTGTCTGGAAACTCCACACTCATCCCCATAACTCTGGACACATACATCAGGGCTGAGGTTACGGATGAAGTCCATTTTAGCCCAAGGGCGATTCTAAATGTCTCCCTGATGGAGGATTAGCCTTTAACCTGCCAGTTTAAAGCAGGTCAGCAGCATGTTTGCCGTGTCCTCACAACTCAAGAGAACATCCAACTAAAGTCACTGCTGTACATTAACCAAATTAACAACCCAGGAGAATGTGTCTGGAACTTTCAATTGTGGTCAAATATCCAATGGCAAAAACAGATGGCCTAAGAGACAATGGATTCACAGGATACAGTTTCACAAAATCTGTACTTCAGGACATAAAACCATCTGTATCTAAATTATTTCAACATTTGGGAGTATGGTGGAAACAATGTTGAGAGTAAAGGAGAAATAAGACAGAAACACGAGAGAGAGGAAGACAGTGGCAGCTACAAACACTCCAATACTGGATTCAAATGCAGCCAGGGGAATGTCTATTGACCTGAATAGAAGGCCAGTCTGTGGTTCTGATGTGTATACATTTTGGCAGTGAAGGTGTGTAAAAAGGAAATCAAAACCGCTTCATTCTGTTTGAGAGTGAAAGGAAGAGAGAGGCCAGGTGCACTGACCACCCCTCAGATACATCTGGGCTGAAACATTTAGATTGTATCCAGCTTCTCCTGTTTCAAAGTAAACTTCTGTCTCCATACAACCTAAACAAAAAGCAGAAAGAAGGCTGTTGCAGATGTCACTCATGTTATCAGTGTACTGAATAGGGACAATATTCTCTTTTTATTTCCAAGGTAGAACACTGAAATTGACTGTTTTATCAAACTGAATAGGGTGGTAATCAATAGAAATGCAGTTTAACACTGCTTAACTGTTCTCTTTACACAAAGCTGGTAGATTCCAACCAGCTCTCTCCGTGAGAATCCCTTTAGGCATGTCAGAGTCTCCACAAGTGTTTACAAGGCTCTGGGAAAGAGACCCGGAGATGCCTCTTCCAACTCAGACGAGTCTCCCAGCCTGGGGAGAGAGCCTCATCACCAGGGGCTTCTCAATGCATCCTGACAGGGAATTTAGGAGCTATTATCCTGGAGAAAACGGCAGCTCAAATCAATTTGCTTTATTCCGAATGCAAAGCCCTTTCTGCAGGCTCCGCTGGTCGAGGACTGAGTGATGATTTAACCCTGCGTAGAGCAGCGCGCTGAAGATATTGTTTGGGATCTAAAACAACCTGTGGGGTCCAGGGTGACAGCAGCAAGTCAGAATGGAGGGCAGACCCTTAAACACTGAGCCCACATCCGGTGAGATCATTCTCGTCCTGTGAGATTTAGAGACACAAAGAGAGTATTGGAGTATGTGTCTATGTGTGTGTATTGAGTGTACAGTATGTATAGAGTTCATTCCAAGAGAGGCTAGCTGAGGTTGGCCCTTCCCCTAGTCTAAGGAAATGTTCCCGGGCTGGGACATCTCTGTGGCCTCTGCTTCCTCTGGCAGTGTGGAGAATAACCAAGCATGTGTGTCTGGGTGTGTCTATGTGTGTGTATTGCGTGTACAGTATGTTTTGAGATCATTCCAAGAGAGACTAGCTGAGGCTGGCCCTTCCCCTAGTCTCAGGACATGTTCCCGGGCTGGGACATCTCTGTGGCCTCTGCTTCCTCTGGCAATGTGGAGAATAACCAAGCATGTCTGTCTGGGCTGTACATCCGGATCCTCACGCTAGCTCATATTAGCATGTTAACTGTGTCCTGAAAGACTAGTTAGGTGAATCAGACTGCCCGGTTCTGGTCCCTCTCTCCAGCTTCCACTGGAGCTCCAGCTTTGTTAATGACTTGGGGCTAAACATCTTGGCCAGGGTACTCTTGAAGAAGAGAATTTGATGTCTCTTTATGTCCTTCCTGGGTAAATAAAAAACAACTAAATATATGGGAAAACGCAGAGTAAAAACAGACACTTGTGCACACACATACACACACTATACACAAGCACACACATTCACACATTCAAATACAGAGTCACACATACTGTACAAACACACATAACCACAGTCAGTATAATGTAACCCCAGGCTCCACAGACCACCACCAACCCAAACAAAGCCCAAGGTCAGCCAGGCTTGGCCCAGTGAGCTGAAACCATAGGGCACGGGAGGCATTACTCTGGTACCCAGAGCAGCACAGGGACACTGGGATATGTAGGATGATGTTACACTGTCTGGACCTGCTCTGTGGATCTGGGTGGATCTGGCAAGGGCCCAATACTGCCAGCCACACACATACACATCACACACACACACCACATCACATACACACACACATCACACCAACACGTAAACACCACTCCAAACATTATGGGCAGAGGACATTGGAGACTTTTCAAATGATCCACACACACGCAGAAAGTTTATGTCTGGTGAAATATCCACACATGAATTCAATTGGAAAACCAATCTGGTTTTCCGAGCTTGAAATTGAATCAGATTCTATTTCCATGCAATAACATGTGTGTGTGTGTGTGTGTGTGTGTTTGTGTGTGTGTGTGTGTGTGTGTGTGTGTGTGTGTCGTGCGTGTGTAAGAGAGGCCCAGTGTGATGTAAAGCAGGTGTGCTGGTGGTTTGACTGTAATGGCCTGATCAGTAAAGAAGCTGTCTTGTCTGAAGTTCTGGAATGAAGACCAGACACAGACGAGGAGCCTGCTCGTCTTCAACACACACAACTGAACCTCTGACTTAAGACACACACACACACCACAACCCAGATGGCCTCAGGAAACCTCACAATAATTCCCTAACGAGCACTAAGAGTAATGATTCTTCCTGAACAAATCACTTGCACACACACACACACACACAAATGCAGTGAGGGATTCCACTCCCGTTGATGTGGCTCCCATCATGCTTGCACCTGCAGAGCCTTATACTGTATCTCGGACACTCCACCTCATCCCCATTCAGAAGGCTCCTCCCTCCCCATGCCTAAACCCCAATCACACTAATGCCCACTCTGTCTATCTACCCTGCCCCCTCCAAACCAATCCTCCCTCGACCCCCCACACACACAGATACACACACACCCAAGCATGTCTTCCATGCTCCCCAGTTGCCTACCCCTGCCTCCCTCTGTGAGCCCAGCCTCAGACAACCCCCATCACATCCTTGGCCCTAGTTCTGTCTCTCCCATTATTCCTACCCATGGCTGATGTTGTTGTGCGTGTGCGTGTGTGCATGAGTACGTGTGCGTGTGTGCGTGCATGTGTGTGTGTACGTACGTATGTATGTGTGAGTGTCATTACTCCTTCCTCTGCCTGACGGTTCTGGGTTAAACAATGTTATTATTAAAGTCTTTCCAGAGGAGCTTCCTGCCTCCCCTTGGTGACACCCTTACGAACCATAAATCAACCATCCGAACCCTAGAAATCACACTGTGCGTGTATGTATGTGCATGTGTATGGGCGTGTGTGTGGCCACTGCAGCTGAGTATTCAGACATAGATCTAGGCAATACTGCAGCTGTGCGTGTGTGTGTGTGTGTGTGTGTGTGTGTGTGTGCGTGTGTGTGTGTGTGTGTGTGTGTGACCTGAAGGATGTGGCTTTGGCACTTCAGCCAGGTCTTTTAAAATAATAGAGGAACAGACAAGCAATAACTGTCAGATCAGTCAAACCCTAATGGTCACTACCCTCTACAGTGCTTTAAAGGGTTTCAGGGTGTATACAAGTTCCACACATTCTGCAAGGGGGAAGAGAGTTAGGGATTATCTGAATGTCTTATTATTAATTTCAGTAAAAGAAAACTGTCAAAAGGTAAGGAAAATGTCAGTACCAACTGAGCATTCAAGTGAACCTACATTTTATTCACTTTCAGATTCTATTTCATCTTCTTTCTGCCTATTGTAGATGTGTAGACATTTCCACAAGGTCACTTTCAAATTGACATTTGTGTGAAGAAGAAAGAATAGGGTCCTGGAAAACTGTGGAGTGAGTTCCAGGTATGGTTTCTGATATCAGAGCGGAGGGGGGGCTCTGTTTGACTCAGAGCAAGTGTATGTGCAACAACCAGCCCCTGTAATGTGGTGATGGCTTGTTCCACGATTGTTTGTGATTGTGTTGACACCCCCTGCTGGGCTTAACACTTCACTACCACATACAGAGAGCAGACGAGAGAAAGAGGAACCGAGAGAGCTGTGTCCGTAGGAAGCTCACTCTTCCTCTGCCTCTCTTTCTCCATCTCTCCATCTCTCCCTTTCTCAACCAGGCCCAAACAAATCGTAAGCATTGTTCTCTCAGCTCCTAGAACCATACTGGACATCACCTCATGACTACCTCACACACATCACAATGTAACACAAACACACACACACAAAGAAACACTCTTGCAAACACACACACACACATATTGGGACAGCCTCTACAATATGACAGTAGCCTACTGGAATTGTTTAACTACTTTATCGTTTAGTGACAGCATGCAGCTTTAAAACTCACATCAAAACATCATCCAAATAATGATGTCAATTGAATTAAAGAGAGGGAATAAAGACCTGATAGCAACTGTGTGAGCGAGACAGGAGCCAGCTGTAGAAGCAGCGCTCTTCTCACGAAGACAGGGTGGCAGAGAGAGATATACAGTGCAGCTGTCGAAGATACAGCCGGCCCACAAAAGAGCTATTGTGCGTCCACAGCAAAACAATACAGCTTAGCTGTGCTGTGCTTCAAGGAAAACCATTGGGATCAATAGAGGATCCTAATTAGCCTACATTGGCAGGAGCACGGCCAGATTAGACACAGGATGTCGATTCGATTTCCTGCACTATCGGCTATTCAAACTAAGTTGGTTCACAGTGTAATTGCTTCAATGCAGAAAAGTCAAGGCAAACTCTGTAGGCTGTAAGTCTACAGAGTGATGGTGATGAAAGGGCTAAACACCATGTGGTAACATTAGACAATTAACACATGATACTGCCACACAACACACACAAGAAAATACACTCAAATCTCACAGATAAATATAGATGCAACATTCGGTAGCAGCGATTGTGTCCCCAGGGAATGTGTGTGTGTGTGTGTGTGTGTATGTTTGCTTGTGTCAAGACAGCATGTGTGAAGAGACAAGGATGTCGTGTATTTTTCCATTTGCCTGCAAAAAGAAAGACCCTTTAAACTCTTATTTAAACATTGTTCCATGGAAAAACATGTTTGCAAGCACTCTTCCCCTCACCAATACAAGTACTAGTGTTCCAACACAACCTACTGATGCAACGTTACCCTCTAAGGCCGCATTCTTGCGTCTCCATTCACCTCACGGTAAATCAATCTGATGAGCCGCTCGCATGAAAAGAATCCATGCCATTATACCTATTTCCTTTCACTGGCAGAGAGCTCATGCATGTCAACTCTTTACTCACCCTCGTGCAAAACACAAAGAACGGCAATACTCTTGGAACGACCTTACCTTTGAGAACGCTTTGGCCTTGCAGTACATCCCTTGAAATGAGCACGGAGTAAAAACTTTGTGAGAAGCCAGGTCGGCAGGGAGCACTGGACGCCAGCTCCCCCTTAGTTCCCTAGGAGGAGCAGAACACACTATGAGACCATGGAGACACATAAAGGCCAGTGATCAGTCTGCTTCATGTGGTCCTGTCAAGAAACAGACTGTGCTGAACAGTGTCACTTGTGAACATCTGTTGGTAGTTGTCTCTAGTACATTTAAATGTTTTAAGGAGTGAATAGCATAACATCTTTATTAACTTGATGAACAGTAGGCATACAGGCGCGTCATGCATCGCCCTCAGTTCCTATTCAGTGTTTTACCTTGAATCTGTAAAAGTGCTGGAGACATCGGTTTGTCACTGGCTGCTATATATGAAAGCGTACAGCGTTTGAGGACTAAAGCATCAAACATACGGATACAATCACACACACTGTACACACACAGTGGCACTAAAGGCACCGAAGACAAAAATGGTAATACTTAAGAGTCCTTATTCACCCAATCACCTTTCACTTGTATCTATGATGGTTTGTTAGATGTATTTGTGAACTGTATTGATCGACTGAGGTTTTCCGAGAGTGAAAGCAGTCGACTGTCTTTTGGTAAAAAGTCTGTAAGTGAGATGTGGACACTGCATGTGTACAGTTGAATGTTTCTCACTAGAGGGGAGGAGATCTTAACACAGCCAGAGGGCACCAGGAATTTAATGAGAACTCATTGTGTGGGAGAAATGATGACGCTTCCATTCCCTCTCTGATTCTTTCTTTTTTCTTTCTTTCTTTCTTTCTTTCTTTCTTTCTTTCTTTCTTTCTTTCTTTCTGTCTGTCTGTCTGTCTGTCTGTCTGTCTGTCTATCTATCTATCTATCTATCTCTCTTTCTCTCTCTCTTTCTCTCTCTCTTTCTCTCTCTCTTTCTCTCACACACACACACGCACACACACACACACAATGTTAGAATTTCAATGCACTTCGACCAAGTGCGACCAAGTGTTGCAATTGTGTGCGTGTGTGTGTATGTCCGTGTGTGTTTCAGAGCGGTCATGTGTCAGCACTGTGCACTGACTGTTTCTCCGTACATCGCTTATGTTTACGCAGGAAAATGATAGTTATTTCTTTGCTTAAATGAATCTTAGACATCGTACTCCGGTAACCGGACCGGTAGGCTGAGCTCCATACACCAGGCAGAGAGCCCCACTGCAATAAAACCTAGCACTCGCGCGGAGAAGGCTAGAGGGACAATGCGCATGAGGACCACAGATTACCGACGTATCTTAGTTGCAAAGTGATGACGAATAAATCCAGCAATTCAAGTGTAGGCTAATGTGGGAGAGCAGAATCAAAGCGTTTAGACCTCAGGTAGCTGTAAATTAAACATACATTTGGCAGCCCTTAACAATGTAGACAGATCATGGGCTAAGCAGTTGTCAAGGATTAAGGACAATTTGAATGCGTTTCTCTTGATTATACAATCCATTCCTTTTCATTCCCATTGTTCCTTTAAGGTAAAGTCAAGTTTGAATACGTGAACTTGTAACAAGAAGGCTATGTTGCTGCACAGTTAATCTGACATCCATTTTGGATAAACAATGTAATGAGCCAGTAAACTATGAGAAAAAAATTGGTGAATTGATTAAACTTGGGTTGCCAACACTCGGCATCAATCAGTCAGGACAGCGCAGCATTCAGGCGAAATTACCATTTAAAACGCTGAAATCAAGGGAGAATGCAAAACTAAAAGACGGATAGAAAGATAATATACATTAATAGGATAAATCTCAGTTCAATTAATAAGTACTATTAATGAACAAAAGTGAAAGAAGTTCCGTAACCTGTCTCCGTCAAACCCCCTGATGGTCATTAACACAGTCCGTCGCATAGAGTAGCACCGTTTCAGTAGGTAAATAACAAAAATAAGATTCTTACCCAAAACGTGCCCAGTTGAAGGGCTGCTGTCAAGAACAGAACGGTGCGAGTTGTCATTGTTACAAGCGAGCGAGGGCTGCTTGGACTGAAAAAGCGACTGTTGCCTTGTATTTCTTCTCCGATAACTGTATATTCTCCCTGCGGTGTGATTGTTCGCTTGTTCCCCTGTGCAGTGGTAATGTTAGCTCTTCAGAAGTGGAAAGCTTGTCCCGAGTTTCCTCGCTCTCTCATCTGCAGGTGAAGAGCACTGCTCAGCTCAGCACCAAAGCGCAAGTCAGCGTCACTCTACAACCCCTCCTATCGCCCGCCGCCGGAGAATCCCACTTAAAGACACACAAGTGGCAGTTCAACCAAGCAAGCGACTCCCTCGGCTATCGCTCAGGATGTCTAGGTTGATATTCCTACCAAGGGAGAGCCACATCTCAACGTATAGTTTAACAATAACCTCATCTGTCTTTAATAAAATTCTGTTTTATTCAGTCTATAGCTGTTTCTCTCAGTAAAGTGTCAATGT
Organism: Plecoglossus altivelis; assembly: GCA_036571765.1. Classification (NCBI taxonomy): domain Eukaryota; kingdom Metazoa; phylum Chordata; class Actinopteri; order Osmeriformes; family Plecoglossidae; genus Plecoglossus; species Plecoglossus altivelis. The sequence continues at coordinate 11,235,934 of BROE01000021.1, read as the reverse complement.
GTGTTTATACATCTACCAACACGGTGGTGTGTAGGATACTTCTGTGAAGGTTATCCCCTACATGCACACTCAGCTGTGCACCATTTGCATGTACAGTATTATGTACATACATACAGTCTGCCTCCCAAAAGATGTGTGGCAGTTTATGTAGGCATCTGGCTGTATGTCTCACCAGTGCCATGACAAACTTGACTCTTTAGGTGGCATTTGCTAACAGACATCAGTATTTCAGGCCCCTAGGCCCCTGGCTGTCAATCACTGGCAGCACAGATTTCCATATCTAAGCTGTACAGCGCTGAGAGCCAATGGGTTAATCCCATCACATGGAGTTGTGTCCTGCCTGTTAGCTGATGCCTGATCAGCCAACCCCCTCCATGTGAAACACAGGCATTCTACTAGTATTCTCATTTGTCCTCTAGTGCTGGAGAGGAGCTACTTTGAACCACCACTTTAAATGTATATACCACTTTGAATAACTAGAAATTACAATTCCTGGTGGGTGGGGGTGAAGGTGTTTACAGATGTGTATGTGCAAACGTGTCTTGTGTGTTAATGTGGCAGCTTGGTTCCATTGATTGACAGGCCTCACTGATGGTGTGTTGGTACTGTATGATAGGCTTTAGGGTGCAGGCTGACTGGGACAAAGCCTCAAATACAGGAGGAGAGCCAACACATCAATACATGGTGGCAGGGGCTGGAGATGAACACACAAACGCACCTACACTCAGAGGGACATGCAAGTGCGTTCTCTTTGTCCATAGACAAGAGCTACTTATATACAGGGAACCTCAAGCACAACACCACCACACAGCCCTCTTGTTTTAAAAGCCCCCATGTGGAGTGTGACGCTTTTTGAAATGCTCTCTGCCAAAGTTACAGACACCGACAGACAGGAGAGACCATATTTTGCTGATAAACAGCTCCCAGCTGCCAAAGCCCTATAGAGCACAGCTACTGTACCGCTAGTTCATCATGTCAAATCTTATTATTCAATGCAGCTAAATAATCTCCAGCAGAGTAAAGAACAGCCAGCCAGCCAGGGTCTAATGGCAAGAGGAGAGACTTGGGGAGACAGGAGCATCGCTCTGTAAGCACTTTCTCGGGCACCCAGTCACCTAGCTGTACTCATAGTAATGACGCTTTCATTATCCAAAAACGCATTGGGATGCCAGACATGCACCTTCACCACCACAAACATACACATACAGACTCGCAAACTCTTCCACTCTCTCTCTCTCTCTCTCTCTCTCTCTCTCTCTCTCTCTCTCTCTCTCTTTCAGGCATGCTTAAACTAAACACACCTAGCTGGAACTGACTGATTGGGCTGCAATTTTGTTCCCTCCTTCTGAATCTCCATCTCCGCTACACTCAGAGCTCATAAATGTAAACCATCCAATAGAGTCAGACAGAGCAACGTATAAAAAAGTAAACAGCTAAACAAAAAAACAATAGTGGTTCCAACTCAATTGTATTTTTCTGCTTTCCTTTTACCCTCAGCTTCCTCTGCAGTTCACTTGGCACTCCCATCCCTGAGAGTCCCGACAAGTGATGGAGAGCAAACAATCCAATGCCCCAGCACTTCCATAGAAAAGCAGCCTCCATCAGAGAAGTAGGATGTGATCCCAGTCGGTCCTCCTGGGTTTTGTGGCCCCAGGGTTTTCCACTGACTGGGTCCTGCATCCTGTGTCAATGTCTGCTTAAGGTTCCATGGACGATGACAGATTCAGAGACTTGCTAACAGCGCTTGGAAGAATGACACCGACAGAGAGCAGGGAAATTCCAGTCAGTAAGCAATGGGCTGGGATATTGTTTAGTTTCCCACATTGGCTTGAGACACAGTTGAAAGCAATGCAGCTGGGGAACTTTAGTGCCAAGACACCGAGGGCAGAAACATGGCATGTCAGGAGAGAAATGTTCAGTTAAGTCCCCCTAGAGCCTGACTTTGAGACCTTGAGCCCAGGTGCTGAAATAAAGAACAAATCTCAAGGAAATGACTGAGAGTTGTCTGGGGAGCTTGCCTTTGTTTGACGCGTATTATCTTAAAACTGCTTTATCGCTTATTTATGTGAAGCAATAAAAACAGCTGGCTCAAACATGTGCTTGTCCTTTGCACACGGTGTCAAAACAAAGACAAAAGTTCAGAAATTGATTCAGAATGTATTTTGTTAAACACATCCTGTTTTTGTTTTTTTCATCCTTCCATCATTGACGCTGGTCTATCACATCCTGATCTCACCAACTGGACTGGAATGTTCCATCACCCAGTCATTATAGAGAAGCTCAGACACACTGAAATCCCACATTACAAATATACAAATTGGTCCAATCATTTCCATTTTGGAAATTCAAAACAGGTTCCACACATCAGTTATCCTGTCGGCCCTGTGTGTTAGGACAGGTGTGCCGTCATGCCATCTACCAGTGCCTTTTATGTCCATCATCTCCATTAGGGGCAGTGTGTCCAGGTGAAAGCCTGGAGAACTGCGGCTGGACAGGTGCTTTCATGTGCCAGGTATGGTGTGTGATTACAGACCATGAGTGGTCCATTATTGGGGGGTGAGGAGGAGGAAAGGTGAGAGTGATGTCTGGACTGGGAGTGACGTTCTGGCAGCTGTGGGGATAATTATGGGAGATGCCCCAAGGGCGATAGCAGCCTTTCATCAGGGATAAAGATGACATCTACCTGAAGGAAGAGAAAAGCCCTCAGAAATGTCCACTCACACACACCTAGATAGAGGAAATGGGGAGGGGGTACCCTAGCCCAGTGAAGTCAGTACCCCCAGTCACCAGTCACACTTTGCAGATAGAGGGCATGAATAATGCACTCACGCTATGCACTTCTTTCTATATTTTAAAATCTAGCTCACACACAAAAACACAAACACACACACATACCTACATGCATGATAACTTTTACATGCAATAGTACTCAGATTATACACATAAGTTCAAATTTACAATTAGATTTCTTTAGATTTCATGAAAAACCCAATGATATTATTTTCCAGAGTTTTGGACTGACAACAGCACTGTGTTCTCCTGCTGGGCTCCTGCAATGTGGGATATTCTGCCAGTGAGTGACAGTGAGTAAATTATTCCATTCAATTATCCGAGCATTTGCCCAATAAAAATACCATCTGGGTGCTTGAAATAGATTAGTTTAGGGCCATGCTAAATTATTAAACCATTCCCAGGAAACGAGTCCCCGTTCCCCTTTAAAAGAGGCAGACTTTTGAGGTTGGTTGTGAGGCCCTGGTGTGTAGGCAAATTCTGCGTCAGGACCCCTACCCCCTTGGAGGACTGCACCAAAACTCCCAGCAGGGGACCGGAGGGCAGGGGGTCAGCCGACCACAATCTTCTCCCTGCCAATATGGTTTATCCACTGGCGGAGCTAACAGCCGCAAGGCGCACACTTGACTTAACTCATGGTGAGCCCATCTGTAAAGTGTCATTTAAATCAAGCTTTGATGATAATTGCTAGAGAGGTGTTCTCATTCTAAAATACTAACATCGAGGCAGCGATACAATAAAGTCATACACCATACATTCAGCACACTGCCCGTGGAAGTCAAAACTCATGAACATATGGCTGCGTCTCAACAAGCACATGCTGTTCACCTCCAAACCACCTCAGCTCAACCATTTTCGGAGCTCACTTTCTCTTTCACTCACAGGCAATACACACACACATACACACAAACACATTCAAACACAATTCTTAGCTCAATGTTTGAGGGGCCCTGGTGGGCAAGTAGTTCCCTGAACGTTTTAATCATCCTCTGACCTGTAAACCAGAGCTGCAGTGAACTTACCCAGGAGTTCACCAGCACACACATGGGCTCTCAGACAGCTGTATTAGCATAAGCACACCTGCCTTGGGAATGGCCTGGAGCCTGGCCTAATGGAGCAAACTCTCCAAGCTTGGAGACCAAAATCCTGTGCCTTGCTGGATATCCCGTTTTTGCTGCACACTTAAACTATACTTGTCCTGAATGGCCCTTCAGTTTACAATGACACATTGATAAGTAAGAGTTACGAATCATCTCACTAGAAAATAGTAGTTGAATGACAAAAACATATTGTGCCAGAATCTGTGGTCTGTCAAAGCCACAGCCCTGTGCTACACTCAACAGGCGGAGTGCAGATGGGAGTTTGTAATTATGCAATTAACAAATGGTATTGCTGTGCTCTGTTGTAGGTGTTAGCAAGTGTGAAACACTACCTGTGTAGACAGATACAATGCTTCCATGTGATTAACATAGACTTTTGTTCACCTTTTTGTCAGGACGCTATGAAATAATGGCAGACCACGTAGCTGCTGCTTATGAGGTAAAACACCCACCAGTTACAGACCAGAAATGGCTTCTGACCTCAATTTTACTACGGCAGATTATGGTTAATATTCCTGCCTTGACAGAGCTGCAATAGATATTACCTCTTAATTCTGAATGTAAACAAATGTGTAAGTTATCGTTAGGACAATTCATCGGCAGAACAACACCAAAACACTTCGATCTTAAAACATCCTGCTTGTTTCACTTTTTCTAAAGACTTGGTCATTTTAGTCATCAACTAAATCATGAGACTTCTTAACTTTTATATTGAACATACTGTAATTGGGACCATAATAATTTACAGCAACAGTCCTTTGTTGTCTTGGTACAATTATTCAGACCCAAATTGTAATACTACTCTTGCAATTTGTTAGTCATTTTGTTTCTTCACATTTAAATCATAGATATTGCTATATAGAATTTATAATTTTTTTCACAGCATTTTAGGTCAACATCATCATGACACATTTAGCTGCAGACCATTTTCACTCTTGTGTATTGATTCACCATGTTCTATACACAGCGTCCATGTCTCTGACATCAGTGCCTGCTATCTCAAGTCCTCTTAAAGTAACATGGAATATGACACCAAATCTTTCTAACAAAAGGAGAAATACTCTGCTGAACTCAACAGCCATAATTGATGCAAAACCTTCTAACACTGACTACTGTAACATTGACTGGCATCATCTACACTGGTATTGCATTATCCCGGTTTCATTTACAATTTCAGTGGTGACCATTATGTCTCTATTCTGAAAGACCAAAGTTTAGTTTGGAAGAACAACTACGCCTTGTCAGCCCCTCTCCAGATAGACACTAGTGTATCGAATGAGGCCACTCAACAAGGCCGTGCTTCATTCATAATTTCTACCAGCAGAGAACAAAACAGGAAATGGCATGTTTCTCCTGGTGTCTCAGAATCAGGAGCTGAGACACTCCATCAAAAGCAGATCATCAAAACCCACTTTGAAAGAAAAATAACTTTCTCTATCTTACTGCAGATGATAAGAACCATTTTTCAAAGACCAAGTATAATTGAAATTATGGAAAAGCAATTTCACCCTTGGGTAGAATTGGGCCAGTTGAATGGTGTGTATGGTGTAGAGCTTTTTGTAGTGCTAGTTGTAAACACAGAAATGTACTGTAGGCCTGTTGTAAACATAACCGTCATTGAGTCTTTACATCCATCGACACTATGCAATTCTAAAAGGAGACAAGGCATTGTCACATTCTTTCACTATCCTTTGCCACTTCCATCATATTAGCCACAGGAAAAAATGTGGCTCTTTCTCCTTATATTCTTCTCTTATAACCACCAACCAGTTTACATGCTTTTTATATTTCTCTCCTTCAAAGTGAAAGTGTGAGAGAGTTGAATGGATTAATTAATGTGAATAGTGTTTCATACTGTAAGAAAATGCGCCTTGACATGATTTGTCAGGGAACAGCTTCATTTATGATGCCCCGTGCTGTGACTGAAAGGGAGAACGGCAATAATTCATTGAAGGCTTCAATCTATTTACAGCTTTGTGTTAGTGTACTTTAGAGGCGATACTGTGGTAGTCAATGGTATGGCAGTACAGAAGTTCTACAGAGGTCTATGGATAGAATACCATACACACAGAATTGTTTCCAAAGATGTGACCTTTGTGCTGGAAACATTGATGATCAATTTCAATTACATGTCTCCTTTTTCAACTATGATGTGCTAGAGCAGTTTTACAGGACTATTAAAGGCTAGATAGTAAAGGACAACATTGATGGATCCATTTCAATGTCTGTTGCATTTCATTAGGTTCCACAGTTCTGACATTGCATGACTAATAGTGCCTATCATTGATTATATACACGTTAGAGAAGAGCCATCTCTATACAAATGCATTCTGTCAAGAGTCAACAGTCAGAAAGGATTATCTGCATGTTATCTAAGCCAAGGCCATGCTTCAGATACCAAAATTTACATTTTTTATTTGCTTGTATGGAGCCAGAAATGTTTCTTGAGAAAAGTATTTCTATGCATTCTATGATTCATGACAACAGTGAAATGGATCATGGCCGAACAGACATTTATTTTGGACATCCTACTGCGAGGTACATGGTCCAATATTCTGTCGATGTGAGATCATTGGCATTCCACGGATCATTTCTGTAAAGAAGCTGTGGTTTGACCATGCAGGTGCATGTTAAAGGCTACAGATCCTGTTTGAGGCAGCTTCACCTTTCTGTACCTGTGGGATCGTTGACATGCTGGACATCCACACACTTTGTCCTGTATTTGTAGGGTTTAAACACCCCCACTGTAAAGTACCACACAGGAGTGTTTTTGATGTGCCCATTAACACGAGGCAAACGTCCATGGTCAGAGTATATACTAGATTCCACCATGAACATCCTCTGTATCGAGGTATTAACGTTTTTGTTTGGTTCCTTCCCTCCTGTCTTCACACAAACCTTTTCATGTAAATCAATGATTATGATGAGCAAACTTTGATGGACCTCTGTTGTCACCACAGAGTTCAGGTGAAGAACCCCTAAGCCCTCTAGGAGCCCACGATTGTGTCCAATCTCGAGTCGCAAATGCAATGTTTGGGTATTAGAGAGAAACTTCGCTTCAGCCCTGTGCTGGATTAGATATATCCTGCATGAGCTCTTCATGCCTATCAGTGTGTGTAGGAATGTATTTACACATATTGCGAATGGTTGTATGAATTATGCATATGCTTGTGTAGATATAGGGCATTGCTAGTGATTGCTGCGTTTGCTGAACTTTATTGCTTGCCCTGAGGAAGTGATGTGTCTGGACCAAGCTGTCAGAATTTCTTTGTAGCTACAGTAGGCTGTCTTGCACACTCCTGCATCCCAATTTAGGCATTACTGTAGTTTTCTGACATTTTACAGGATAGAAGATAGCTTAGAGGGAGAGAGTTTGATGTGTTGATCTCCAAGCTTGAGTTAGCCAGAGGAGTTTGTCTGTATGGTCAGATTAGCTGTTTCTGTAAGGGTGATGATAGGCTTTGAAGGAGTTACTTGTTTATGTGATGCAACCAAGTTCACTCTGGGTTCTTTTCCCTTTGTCTAGTTGTACAGTCACCCCAGAAGGAGCAGCTGGCTGTAGATTGATTTAAATCTGGATCTGCATATGTAGAACTCTGGAAGCTGTTTGGGAGGCTGAACTCTGGTTAGCTGGACACCATGCACAGCACTGACCTGGGCTTCTGTGGTTGTTGCCATGACCACACCATGATTTCTCTGGTGCCTCTGAGCTGCTAGTCTGGCAAACGTGTCTGCTGCTTAGTGTTTCATCCATGCACCTACTGACACACACACAACCAAATGTATAGCTCCTGTTATATAGGGTTCTACAAACACTCAGAGATGTTGAATGCTCATGAGAGCACACAGAAAGAAAAGAAGCAAGGTCAAAGGGCAGTGTCTGACAGCCATAGCAGACAGCAGCGTAAACCAGGAGAGAGGTTAGACAAGGCAAGAGGAGATGATGGAAAAAGCAATTTCAACACAATGAGCTGTTGTTCTCACATCAGTTGTTGTACGCTATACTTGGAACTCAAGGTAGACCAGAGCAATAAACCAAAACAGGAAAAACACCACATTATATCATTTTTTGGGAGCAGAGTAAACACAAGACACAGAGACAATCTTGTGGGTGTGTGTGTATTGTGTGCATATGCGTGTGTGTTGTGTGCATATGCGTGTGTTTGTGTGCGTGTCTGTTTGCGTATGCATGTGAGTGTATGTTTTTCGTGCAGGGTTTCTCGCATTCTGCTATGTCGCTAAGTGTGACATCCCTTTGGGCTTCCATGTACAGTAGTTTAAACCTCATTAGGACAGTCTGAGGGAACTTCAGTTTTTCCCGGGCCGCAATATGTCTACTAACTTATGAGGGATAAGAAAAGAGAAATGTAAAGTAGGTTTCTAAAATGAAATATGAGTATTGGCTTTATTTGCTTATTGCTTTTTAATATGGAGAAGATGTTATGAATAAAACATGAGTCATCTTTAGAAAAATGCTGTTTCATAATGGCAACTGCATGCTTTACATACAAATGTCAGCGCAGCAATAATACAAAAAAGCTGATAGCTCAATAATTCATAAGCAGAACAAAAAAGGAGAAACAAGAGAGATTTAATGAGGAGTACTGTGAGACTTAAGCTCATTTTAACAGCAAATAAACAAATACAGCAGTGGCTTACCTTCCACAGAAAGAGTGTTTTTAGCTGGTGGGGGAGGGGTACCTGAGAACCAAGTTATTAGATTTTAATTATTTATGAATGTGTGTAACAGGAGGGAAATCGTGTTCTTTACACATTGGATTTGATTTAAACAGTCCCTGATGCACTATATTGTCATAATAACAAGATAATGCAGCTTGTTGCATAAATGTTAAAACGCTCTATTAATTTAATCAAGTGCAAGTCTCACCCATAAACTAAAGATTGCTCAGGTCTGACTAAAATGAAAGAATGTAATTTCTCTACATGTTCATGTATTTTCTAGGATGTTGCCCCACTCTGCTGTACAGTGAGTCCTCTGACAGCCAGTTGTATGTGGGGCCATTCCTTCTGCTCTGGGTGAAAAAGCTAGGTAAACAGAAACAGGGAAAAAATTGTATGTTACACGTACATCTGTTAATTAAAAATAATAATAAGATGAGAATGATAGATAATCATCAATACATTCTTCACTAATCCTTGTATATAACATGACAAGCTGAATTGAGTCTGGATGCAGTTCCAACTGGTTGGACTTCTTAGTTCCTTAGATCTCCTTGGGCTCTGCTCACCTTTCAGGATGTGGTCTGACCCGTTGGCATGAAAACTAGAATTGCAGCTGTTCTACATGTCTTGGCTGGGAGTTTGACTGCCGGCTCCTCCCCCACATTCTCAATAACAGACAGACTTGGTAGAGAGATGGCAAGGAGAAGGACAGGAAACAACAGAAACTTGGAGAGACCAATTAAGAACACACAGAAACAATGGTTAGGTAACTAGCAACAAAAGGCTCGTTAAACACATGTGGATGTACTGGAAATTGAAAAAGAAATGATTGCTGTGTTCTCATAGATGAGAATCCTGCTGATGCTAAATCAAACCAAGCCTGTCAGTGTTGGAGCTACAGGCCAAAGATGTAGTGGGAAGAAAAATGTCTAGTTCTAAGATGAAGTGAGAAAGCTTGCAGTGCAAACTGACTAAATGAAAGTCATGGACATGAGTTGACGAGGGGAAGACTTTAAGGAAAGAAATAGGATTTCCTTTCGCAGTTTATTTCTAGACAATTAAGTCAGTTTAATGTGGGTGATGTCAATGCTGTGGATGCATGGCATCACAACATGGCACTTGTCTTTAAGGCACGGCATGACTGTTTACATACTTCCAATGTGGGTGAAAGAGGAGAGGCAGAGGAAGAGCAAGGAGGAGATGGGAGAGAGCGATAGAACGAGAAGTAAAGGAGAGCAAGGAGGGGATGGGAGAGAGATGCAAAGAGAGGAGAGAGAGGGATAACGACAGAGAAAGAAAGGGAGGGAGGGAGTGAAAGGATACTAAGACAGAGACAGGGTGAGAGAAAGATGGAGAGAGAGAACTAAAGAACCGTGTGGCCTGAAGTAAGGGTGAAGATGAGAGTGAGAGGTAAAAAGACGGCTTTGATGTCAGAATGTCTTTGAAGCCTGTTAGCTTTGTGATGTACTTTAAATGCTTCTTGGACGCTACCTGGACAAAATTCCTCCCACCAGGACAACTCCCCACCCCCACAGCCCCACGGCCCTGCAGTCCTGCAGACAGTCACACTCACCCTGCAGGCCACTTATGCCTCTGCAAACCGCCTTACAAACTCTTGATGCCTTTCAAAATGGATCAAGAACATTGTTGAACTTGTGCTAAAGTTAGATGCCACAAAATCAAATCAAAGTAACTTCGCTGACCATCTTTGTAAAAAAAAAAACACACAACACAGCAGCAACATTTTTGAAAAGTTGCAACTAAGATACAGTTACAGTTCAACTGGGGTCACAACAAAACAGATTGCTGCACCAGGGATGTTTTCTGCACTGATTGTAGAGGGCCCTGATACGCCTCCTTTCTGACTAATCAGAAAACCCACTCACACTACAGAAACACGCATACCACACACACGTAAGAATCTGGATCCAGACACGAGACTGCAACATCCAGGGTGTTTCTGAACACTGCCCTGTTATGACAGTACATTTCCCATGTAATCACCACTCCTTGGTTGGGACTATTAAATATTCAGCCTTTGTGAGCCTGGAGCAGGACGGGGGTCACAGAGCAACGGAGGTCAACACATCTCTGAGTGTTTACCCAACATCCAGCTCTACATTTCTCCTTATTAAGTCCATTCAATATGTACATTTATCTTCATCTCAATCTTGGTCGTCCGTTGTTTCCCTTTTCTGATTTTAATTGCACTCTTTCTCTCGTCCTACCATTTTCTTTCTCTTTCTCTCTCTCTCTCTCTCTCTCTCTCTCTCTCTCTCTCTCTCTCTCTCTCTCACTCTCGCACTCATTTGCACTCTTACCCCTATTGACGTTCTACTTCTCTCACTGACTTGCCATCACTGAAGTTCTTTATCTCTAGATTTCTTTCACACAAACCATCTCAGTAAAACGCAGCAGCACACCTCTATGATGATTCAAGGTCACTGAGTTCAGGCAACCATGTCAACTACAACATACTATCCTAAATCATTTGAGTTTTTGCTATAACTATCTTTAGAGTTCCATGTTTCTTTAGCTTGTCAAGTGAAAAACGATTCAAATGTGTTGATGGTATCAAGCACAGAAGCATGTGAAGCAGAGAAGTAAGGTGGCAAACAGAACTATGCTATAGGGGAAATATGGGGGAGGGGTGTAATTACAGACACTTACTTACTAAAGTAAAGCAGGTCTGCTGCTGGGATTAAAAACAAACACCAATGTGACAGAGTGCTGTGGATTAAGGCTAAGAAATTATAGAGGCAGCTCTACTGTATGAGTTAAGTCTGTCTGAGTAAAGTCTGTCCAATATTACATATGGGTAAATTCAATAATGCTTAGTTCACAACCATGCAATACTTGTCGTGCAACCAGGCAACAAATAACATTGACTATAGTACATTACACAGATAGAACAAGGGTATTAGTTTAGACATCTGAATGGTGTTCATTTACTTTAATAAATGACATACTCCGAGATGGGAAGATGATTTCTGAGTGATCGACCTTCGATGAATCTGGTCTGTCCAGAGCCCTGGATCATCTGTGAGTCCAGTCCATTACCCAGTCTTGTCTCTGTTGTGGTATCCTGCATTTGATTCTGTTGCTGTATTTGCTGTTCCTGTTGTCTTCTGATTGCTCTTTGTTGTTTATCTTATTCGTATTACTTTCATTGCAGTGTTCATCGTACATATGTCTGTATAGGCAGTGCTGGTGTGTTTGCACCAACACATTGAGGCATATTGAGGAAAGAGGTCAATTCACTTTTAATAAAACGTCAAACAAAACACACATGATCACGTGGGGAGATATCCCTGGTCTGAATTAAACATTTTTTCCAATTGGAATGGAGGCTGCATGTGAGCCTTGCAACTAATACTTCATCATGATAAATAGTGAACTGTTTTTTTTTGCCTTGAGAAGAGCAGATCATCAAGCCTGTACAAACTGACCTTCATTACTTCAATTCATCCAGTGCTTTGTGAATAGTCAATGTGCCCTCTCCTGTTGACCATTACTCAACCTTGGCGATCCTCTCCCAAAATCCTCCTCTTCAACCAGTTGGTCTCCTCTCCCCCTGCCTCCCCCCCCCCCCCCGATCATAGAAACCCAAGGACGTTTTAACTACACTCAGAGAGCGCTGTCAGTGTAGACCTTTACAGCCAAAGCATCATCAGGACTATAGCAGCAGACATCATCACAAACAACTCAAACCATTGTCACAGTCTCAATAGGGCCCTATCTTGCACCCAGCGCAATTGACATTGTACACCGATGCATGTATAATTCCTATTTGGCACCCGACGCACAGCGGACTTTTCCGTCCAAAGACACACGTCAGTAAATTGGGAAATAAACTACAAGGGGCTGTGCAGCGATAAAAGAAGGCGTGTTTCTGCACAAACATTCCCTGGTGCTATTTTGCAGTTTCAGAAAACAATTCCACCTCTGATCAGGAAAAGGTTGGTTCAAAGTCAGTGGCACATTGTTCAAATGGTATTTTAAGGACGCAGGCTTGGCCGTAATGTAGCTTGTGCACAACACGCGTACACTTTGCTTCTCTCGTCTACACAGATGCAGCAGTTCGCATTTTTGCAATCAGATTTACAAGTCAAGTCAAAATATTACCAAACGAGGGAAATCATTGTGGTGTCCTTGAAGATGTAAAAAAAGGCTATCTTAAAACTAGCATACACATTTACCCAACTTACAGTTTTAGCCTATTGCTATTGCTTACACAATTTTTGCAGGATTTGGCCCATTGTGTCAAACTACACACAAGCCGATTAGACTTGGCACTTGGATTTTACTGTAATAACTCAGGTATATGCCAGAATGAAACACTGCAATCAAAACTTAACACTCCTATAAAAAATGAAATCCTTGCCACAAAGCCATACACGCAAGCACCTTTTGAATGACTGAAATAAAGAAAAATAGAATCACAAATCATCCAGCTATGAACGTAAAAAAATATATGGACACATACATTTTTAATGGGGAAAAACATATACTTCTTTTGTGTGTGTGCTGTGTAGAAACTAAGGTTAGGGTTATCTCTTTGATCAGCCTCCCTCATGGACAGACCATGATAACATGGCCCACCAGAGTAGTCCTCATGTCATCTGATACATGTCTCCACACTGGTCCTCGTGCAAGTGTTTTTAGGTGTGTATGTAAGTGCCTACAATTGCCAGATGGGTTTTGCATTTTGTTGTGTTTCCTAATATATCATATATCAGGTGTTTTAATTTTAGAACAAAGTGTCTAATCTAAGAAATCTATGAGATTTTGTTACAAAATCGTAACAATATGCATAGTTGACAATGTGTCAAAGCAATAGTTGCACTTTAACGTATACGTCAAAAGGTTGAAGCAAATAATCGAGGCTTTGGTCAGAGCATGTGGTTTTACTGTTTAAGCAATAATCAAAAACTGTATTCAGGATAACTGCATTTCTACCTTCCCCATACAATGCCACTCATCTGTCTTTCACTACCCTGACGAGAACGTCGGTCTCCGACTGTGAACCGTTCCAGGCGTGGAACGGTTCTATAATAACGGCAAATCTGCCATTATTATAGAAATCCGCCATGGAACAAGCACTCCTGCTTTTAAAGGGAATGTCAGCAGACGCGCTGATTGGTTCATTTTACGTTACGCCCAAACCACACCTACGACTAATGTACCTACATCAGACCAACCCATTTCCTCTTTGCGCCGGGCGCAAGAGTCATTTTTCCCGCTGGTATAATAGCAACAGCGCCTAAATACTGCCCACAAAGTTACTTGCACTTTGCATTTGCCACTTGCGTTTCAAATCGTGTAAATAGGGCCTGTGGTCTGCTATTCTTTTATTCATTCCATCTTTTTTTCTTTCTAACAATCTTTCTTCCCTTCAACATATTTCTCTTCTTCTCTCTCCCTTTCCTCTGCCCTGTCTTGGAAGTACTTCTCTTCAATGTGTAATAAATTGGCTGTTTATTACGTTACAGGAAATTAAAGAGTGGCCCAGGAAAGGCTGCACGTTCAATTTAAACCCCTGAAGAGAGGAAGAAGATTAAAGGACCAATAAAGTCCCCCCTCTCTTCCTCCGAAGGCTGGTGAGATTCCTCAGAAGAAGCCTTGCGTTGCCGATTGCCTTGGCTTCCCTTTTTTCTTTAATGTCAAATTTGCTCTCTTATCTTAATCCTCATTAACGGTGTTCTTCTGCAGGAGTCTGATCTCAATTAATGCCTTAAAGAAGTCTGTGGAAACACTTAGACTCTCTGCTGTGCTTACCTTTCATCCCTCTCTATAGGAAGCGAATGTCAAGTATACCAAACAAACAGGAAAGAAACAGGTATTGTTTGTTGCAAGTGAAGTTCCTCTGCACTTCTAACAAAGGCACAGTGCTGCACAGCAGTACAATCATTTTTCAAACACAAATTTGTCTTATTGTAGTTTGCTTTCACCAGCAAGTACACAAATGGAATTGCTTCAATGAAGCACAAACACCGTCCGCAAGGAAACCACAATTTCAGATATGCCGTTAGACCAAGTCTGAGAAGGTAGTGTGACAGGCTGTAGTTGACATGGATGAGGAGAGAGGGTGAAAGAGAGCCCATCAGTGGTGAGAAGAGGCACTGCATGAGAATGTCTGCCAGCCAATATGGGTTAGTGAACTGAAATGAATGGACAGACACAGACTGAGCAAAAATGTTTGTTTGTGTTAACACAATAATTCACTTTATAACACAACTGAATGTGTGTGTTTGCGTGGGGGTGCATGGGTGTGTGGTTATGTGTGTATGGTTGTCTTTCATTGTATATACTGTTAGCATGTGTTAAAGATAATCTGAAATAGCATGTAAACACCATCCAATGATTATGTACTTTAACCCTCCATTCAGCTAACATCTGGACAGCTTTCACTCTTAATAGCTTTTAGCGGTGGTGTTTTCCATAAAACAAAGCCATCCCACAGAGACAAATGCACACATACACACATGCACACACATGCACACATGCACACACATGCACACATCCGCACACATGCACACACAAGCACACACAAGTACACACACACATATACATTCACACACATGCACACACAACTACACATGTAAACATGCATTCACACACAAGCTCACACAAGTACACACATACACATGCACACACATGCACACACATGCACATACACACACATGCACACTGGATCTTTGTTCACCTGCGTTGTTTCATATGAGCCTCACCCCCTCTCCCAGTCAGTAGGTGGCTTGGTCTGACACAGTTCCACCCTTCACTTTGAGTCTAATCTGTCAGTCACTCTGAAAGGCAGGAAGGGGACAGGGTGGACAGGGTGTCACTCTGGAAAGGACAGTTAGGTAGAATGGAAGCCAGTGCTGCTTCAGATGAGTCTTTGTGTTCCTGGTACAGTGTCAGGGTGGGGCAGGGAGAGCTGCTTGTGCTGGGTCGTTTCACTCTCACCTGTCTTTCCTTTCGTTCAAACCACAAAGTCTACATGAGGACACACACTCAGTTACTGGCACATGTAGACTAACACACACAAGCACACACACAGCTACCAGCACATGCACACACACGCTCACACAGCTACGCGCACACGTCCTCTGCCACGATTGTAAACATCTCAATGCTATGGACACCTGGGGAGATGGAGAATGAGTGGAGCCAACCTGAAGCACCATTCATTAAGCTCTGCCTTTCACTCCAGACAAACCCTTTCAGCATCTCTCCATTCCCTGTAACACATTTCAGCACACACATCTCTCTCCCCCACTACAGCACACACGCCACTCTCCCCCACTACAGCAAACACATCTCTCTCCCCCACTACAGCAAACACATCTCTCTCCACTAATCAGAACACGACGCCACCTCTCCCCACCTACAGCACACACCGCCAGCTCTCCCCCACTACAGCCACACACATCTCTCTCCCCCACTACAGCACACACGCCACTCTCCCCCACTACAGCACACACGCCACTCTCCCCCACTACAGCACACACACCTCTCTCCCCCACTACAGCACACACATCTCTCTCCCCCAATACAGCACACACACCTCTCTCCCCCACTACAGCACACACATCTCTCTCCTCCAGTACAGCACACAAGTCTCTCTCCTCCAGTACAGCACACAAGTCTCTCTCCTCCAGTACAGCACACAAGTCTCTCTCCTCCAGTACAGCACACACATCTCTCTCCCCCACTACAGTACACACACCTCTCTCCCCCAATACAGCGAACACACCTCTCTCCCCCACTACAGCACACACATCTCTCTCCCCCAATACAGCATACACGTGTCTCTCCCCCACTACAGCACTCACGTCTCTCTCCCCCACTACAGCATACACGTGTCTCTCCCCCACTACAGCACTCACGTCTCTCTCCCCCACTACAGCATACACGTGTCTCTCCCCCACTACAGCACTCACGTCTCTCTCCCCCACTACAGCATACACGTGTCTCTCCCCCACTACAGCAGACACGTCTCTCTCCCCCACTACAGCATACACGTCTCTCTCCCCCACTACAGCACACACGTCTCTCTCCCCCACTACAGCACTCACGTCTCTCTCCCCCACTACAGCACACACGTCTCTCTCCCCCACTATAGCACACACGTCTCTCTCCCCCAATACAGCAAACACATCTCTCTCCCCCACTACAGCATACACGTGTCTCTCCCCCACTACAGCAGACACGTCTCTCTCCCCCACTACAGCATACACGTCTCTCTCCCCCACTACAGCACACACGTCTCTCTCCCCCACTACAGCACACACATCTCTCTCCCCCAATACAGCACACACATCTCTCTCCCCCAATACAGCACACACATCTCTCTCCCCCACTACAGCATACACGTCTCTCTCCCCCACTACAGCAGACACGTCTCTCTCCCCCACTACAGCATACACGTCTCTCTCCCCCACTACAGCACACACGTCTCTCTCCCCCACTACAGCACTCACGTCTCTCTCCCCCACTACAGCACACACGTCTCTCTCCCCCACTATAGCACGCACGTCTCTCTCCCCCACTACAGCACACAAGTCTCTCTCCTCCAGTACAGCACACACATCTCTCTCCTCCAGTACAGCACACAAGTCTCTCTCCCCCATTAGAGCACACATGCCTCTCTCCCCCACTACAGCACACACACCTCTCTCCCCCACTACAGCACACACCCCTCTCTCCCCTTCTCCCTCTCCTCCCTGCACATCTCCCTCTCTGCTGTGCCCCGTTTACCCTCTCGTCTCAGATTCCTCTCCACTTCTCTCGCTCACTTCATTCCTCTCGTTCCTTGTTTCTTGATCGATTTCTCTGTCTCTCTGGGCATTCTTCTCTTTTCCCTCCCCCATGACATTGCATTCATTCTCTTGCTGATGTCTTTTCTCCTTCAGTCTTCCATTTACTGTTTTTCTACATTTCCCTGTTCACTTTCTCTCCTTCTTTTCTCTCCTCTGTCTCTTCCTGCCTCCCCTGCCATGTAGAAAAGATGAGTGCCTCAGTATGGGTCCTTGTCTACTTTATAACACAGGTGAAAAAGACTGGATATTCATCACATCTCTCACCCAGATCCTACATACCCATGCAAGTAATAACGATGATGTTGTTATTTCTCAGATAGAATAACAGGGAACACATTTATTATAAATCAGATTTTTGCTCCGGAAAGGCTGGCCCTGTCTGCGTGTTGAGCCTGAGATGACTATGGAGGAATATGCGGGATTGAAAGGCTGGTCATGAATAAATATGACACGGCATTTTTCCTGCTCCTTATCGAGGTTGCCCAGGGAGAGACGGAGAGGAAACGCTGTGATTATGGCGACTGCAACTGCCTGTCTGACAGCAGATGTCTAGTTGATGATAGAGCACACAAGCACATAGAGTCAGCGTATAAATCATCATGTAGAGAGACAGCTCACAGCACGACATGGCTTTAACCATAAAGCAAATGTTTAAAAGCATCATTCTGCCTAAGTATCCTCATAATCATGCAGACCCTTGTTGGAGCCCAATGCAACAGGATCCTCCCAGAGCGCTGACACCGTAGCTGAGAGTCTGCAACTTTACGTGCAACCATTTCTGCTTTATAGATGCAATGAGTGTCAGTGAAATCTTTGAAACTGAGCTCAACTATGGATAACTGCATGTGAATCACTGAAATCCATCGCTCCCAATGGACAGCTTAAGAGCCTCTGTAACAACCTGGCAAGATGGCCACGTATGGTCGAGTTAATAGCCTGCCATCAATGTGTGAGAGGCTGAATGTGAAGTATGATTGTGCATTGTGCACTGTGGAGGTAAACAATTAACAAAAGGAGAGGTGGGGGATGGGGAGAGGGGAGAGGGAGGTGGGGCAGGTACAGTGATGGGAAGAAGATGCCATGGTAGGTTGAATCGTTTGACAATAATAATGGTGTTCTGTGCTCAGACTGAGCACTTCTGCATAGGGATAATGAGCCCCCTGTTGGCCCGACAGCCTTCCTGTGCCTGCTATTCTCAGCTCACTGTTTTCCTCATCAACCCGCTTTCTCTTATTCTCTCACTCCCTTTGTTTTTGTTTTTGTTGCATTCTTCTCATCTCGCTCCGTCCCAGGTGATTAAACAAAAGCGCACAAATCGCAGTCTTTAGCCAGGGGTAGCAGAGGGAGCACTACACAGCAGTCACTGCCTAGGCAGAGGAGGTGGGAATACACTCTCTGATCCCACAGTGGGGACCAATAGAGAATGAGTGTGAGGTAGATTGAATGGAAAAATATTGTGAGAGATAAAAGAACTAAAACAAACAAGTTAGTGGGGGAGGACTGCTCTAATGGACTCCATGATCCATGCTGTGTTGTGAAACCCACAGTCCCATTGAATCGTTGGCCTGCATGTCAGCCTTCCTTCAGAGGTTAGCTGAACTGTATAACTAGATGCTTGCAACGAAAACTGCGTAGACCTGTTGTAAACAACAGTGTGAGTGCTGAATTGACCTGATCTGACCAGTGAAACAAGGGTTTATATCCTCAATGTTTTTTGTCATACGAATGGAGTAATTTGTAGCAGGATAAGTATTAGTTTACACTCCACAAAGACTGTGGCTAGGTTACCCTGATGCTATTCCCAAGTGTTCCTCTCTCTCTGTCTGACTTGTGTGAAGAGCTGTTCTCCAGGAGTTTGCTGATAATTACACAAGCCCTCCAGCAGCTCATCTCTCCAGCTCAGCCTCCCCCTGGTCCCTCTCCGACCCAGCACTCTGCTGGTCCCTCTCCGGAACAGCACTCTGCTGGTCCCTCTCCAGCCCAGCACTCTGCTGGTCCCTCTCTGGCCCTGCACTCTGCTGGTCCCTCTCCGGCCCTGCACTCTGAGCTGCAGGTGGAGGCTCAGGCAGGCCCAGACAGGAGGCGGCGGAGGCTATCAAGGGAGCTTCAGGGGAACAGCAGGGGCCAAACAAAGAGGTCAGAGGGGATACCTTGGACTGATCCATCATGAAATCAATGTCATTTACACAATCAAACACAACACACGAGGGGTTTTATGAAGGTCAACTGTTGCCCTGCATAAACGCTACTGCAGGAGGAGGACATCAATGGATATAGATGTTCCCATAAGTCGATGACCAGACTGACCTGTCCCAGACAAACAATGGGCTGTCTCTGCTGGATGCAATTAGATATGACACCAATCTCCTGTAGAGTTCCAGCAGTAAATCACGTTCTATCCATGCACATCTCCTGTGCATCCACAGTTCCATCCAGGTTGCTGGGAGGAAAGCCCTCGTCATTAAAACACAAGCTAAAGTGGTAGTGATGTAGTGTGTTAGTGTGATGAAACCTAAACAGCTAGTGAGAGGACGTTTCCAGTAATGAGGCTCCCATCTAAGTGCACCTGTTATATCTGTTTTATCCACTTCTGCTCAACGAGGAGATATCAGCTCCCTGTGTGCCTCAATCCAGGATTCCAGGTGAGATCAGTGGAAGCTGTGTCTGTCTCTGCCTCATTAATGGGCTCAGTCCCAATTAGAGATCAGAGACGGAGTACACAGGATGGGCCTGGACATTCTCTCTCCCTCTCAATCACCATCTCTCTCTTTCTCTCTTTCTCTCTCTCTCTCTCTTACTCACTCCTCCTCTCCCAATCCTTTTTTTTACCATGGCTGCTGTTACATATGCTGTACGGTATCTGCTTGAGTGATCTTGGAGGTCTAATCACCAGAGGGTATGTGAAGCTGCTGTATGATATGCTCTGGTCCTGTGGGAGCTGTGAAGTTTTGTGCAGATTTCAGACAAATCACTTGATGTCTCCCACTCATCTTGCAGTAAGTCAGTGTACAACAGCATATACGCCCCACTTCATGCGTTCATCTTTTGGCTAGGTGTCCACACATCGTGAGTGTGGAGAGCGAGGATGGAAGAGGAACCACGGTGTGTCATAGACTCCGCTCACGTCAACACCACTGGCACATTTCCCCAAAATGTGTGGAAGTCCAAGACAGAGAGTTCAGCAGCACTGTTTGTCCCCCCCCAAAGCTTCCAATAGTGTTAATAATTGATGGGCCTTTTTCCATCTGCCTTTTTAGATTTGCAACATTCTCTCTTCACTTTGGTCTCTGTGGATTAGAGGAGGGGAGCTGGAATAAGCCTTCCTCTTTCTCACTGCCACTGGACTTCATGTGAATGGAACAGAAGCTGTGGGCATAGTCTGGGGAAGAAGATCAGATTAGACTTGAACAACTCCTGTCCTTAGGCTTCCTCAGACTGCTTTGTGCTACACAGAGAGCTCTGGGGAGAGCAGGCAGAAGACAATCTCCTTCTCTTGTTTGCACAGACATATACTACACATCCCAGTGTGGTGTCTGTGTCAGAACTGTAAAGAACAGAGAACAAGATGAGGAGTGCTGTTGTACGATCGCAGCACACATGGCTTCATGGCTGCAAAGTGCTATCTTAGTACACCCCCTCTGTGTTGAAAGATAGATTTAAATTGATCATCACTATCACTATAATGTTTCCTTCTTTTTTGTCAAAGGCACGGAAAAATAAATTTCTTTAGTTGTTCATCAAAAGGTAATCTATTGTGATGTTCACTGCAAAGTAACCATAATTGTTTATCAAACATCATATTTATCTACGATCGTTGATAAGAAAATTAAGAGTATAATTGTAAAGTGTATAATGTTTCAGCAAATGAGAAAATCAAGACAACTACTTATATTGAAACAGTGATAATACCTTATGTATGTATCTTACATTCAATCCTAAATGGTAACAAGCAAAGTCTAAAACCTCACCATGTGGAAGCGGGTCGTTTCGATCGTCTTCCACTACGTTAGCTGCAGATCTGAGAGGGAACCACATGCTCTTCGTATGGTCCATTCATAGTCTTGTCAATATCCCAGCTTCAAAAGAGCAGGCTACACAGCCGACTGGAGGGATCTCCTCAAATCAGTGTGCGTAGGAGCAGCCAGCCTAATGAGAGAGCTTAACACAGAGCACATGCACATCATTACTGGGGCACGAAGAAACGCTGATTAATAGCACATTTGCATGGGAGAAACCATTCACTTAGAATACGATTTTTAACAAGTTTTATTGGAGATGTTTTACATGTTCCTGTTGCTTTGATCATGTGGCCTTCCCTGGATACACAGAAACATTGGTGTTACCATTATCACAGCACCAATGCACTTTCTGTGCACCAAAGGAGCTCAGAAAGTCAAGCTAAACTCAGCAAATGTGTTGAAATACACCCACACATAATCTGACAATTCCAAAGGGATCCGACGGTACTCCATCTTAATTGAGAAAACAATATTGTGGCATTTAGGAGACTAAGTGAGGTATTCTCAAGACACTGTTTCTCCTTATTGTTCTGTCATTTTCGATTGTTAATGACGCCTACTTACTGTGCTCAAGAAGCATGAGCCTAACCTTGATTTAGATGCATTGAACAGAACAGATTTAAAATGCATACATAATAGCGCATTACCAAATTCACTTTGATGCCAAACGTGTGGATTTTTTTCTCCAACTCACTTCTATGTAGCTGTTCAGATGAAAGGCACTGCACTGTAGAGGTAGATGTTCGTCAGAAAAGCAGCAAAGATGGGAGTCAAATGGATTAAGTGAGTGCTAGGCATCTCTTTAAAAATCTCAAGTCTTTGTGTTCCATTGCTACCCACTGGTGCTTTGAAAGTAGGTTGTACTTATTTCATACATTAATATAAGTCACTCTCCATACGTCACTGTAAAGTACCTTTTTTGGGGGGGGAATACATTTTAAAATCAAGAAATACCACACATTCATACTTGGGAGTCATACTTTATTGATTCATAATTCATTGATTCAAAATTTGCTGAAAAGACGTACATTCATTGAATAAAAGGCGTTATGTGTGTGAGATTACGTGCATTTTCTACCTTGCAAAATGAGGGTCCTTCCCAAGACCCCTCTTAAGAGGTGTTTTCTGTTAAAACAGATTTCTTTGAAACTTTCTATCAGTCTCATCCTGCAGGGTTCCAGAAGGTTCACCAAACTTTAGGCAGATGAGGTCACGGCTGCACACTGAGGAGCAGCTGTCTGATTGGCTACTTATCACCATGCCATTGGGACATTCTCTAAACAAGTTCACTGTCAAGTTGATTCCATCCGTGATGACATATTGTGTGAAGTGGGAGACATCCTAGGAGATAGAAACAGCAGAAAGGCATCAAGTAGATTCCAAACTAATGACAAATATCTGAAGTTGTTTTTCATCCTGGAATCATGGAGCATGTCGGTCCTGATATCCCTTCACTCATTCAATGATGTGTTCATTTATTTATGGGTTAGGCTCACCAACCAACAGAGAATTCCCATCAGCCTTCCTCTGGAGTGCTCCTGTCACATCTACATATTTTTAATAGCTCATAACTCACACAGTCCTTGCCTGTCACCTCCCATCAGAAAGATGCAACATTTTCTCTGACATCCATCAACTTTCCCTCCAAACTCCCTGGATTTGCGTCCCATTAACCCCTCTCTTCTTTCATCCCACTCTCCAGCTCTGCAGCACCAGGAATGCGACCCCAAATCTTTTGCAGTGTCCTCTAATGTACATCTGCAAACTTTCCCTGGTTGAACCACCCAAAATTGCCCTCCATTTTGACCAACAAGTATAAGCAGTGAAGCTTTATAAGTGACTGCGCAGTTTGCATGTATGTGAATTGGTCCCTCCATCACCATGATTCTTTGCAAACTATGCTGCATACTCACAGCTAGTTTTAATTAAGTACCACCTTCAGTTTAGATGTAGCTAGGCAAAGGTGATGGCAGGGTGGGGCTCAGTTTGTGTCATCGAGACTGTGTTGTGATGGTTGTGGCTGGTGTTGGAGACCAAAGTGACTACCTGGGAGGAAAATGGTGTATGACCTTGTGCAACACAGTCTTGGTATTTATCTACTGTGCAGCTTTCTGAAAAACACCTTTCAACTTGTTTTGTCACAGGACTTAGAGTGTCTTCTCAGTGACTTCTCAGTGTGCACCACAACAGTGACAGTGTACTGATAAGGAAATACAGGCCTAAGACAATCAGCTCAACACACACACACACAAACACATGTATACACACAGAAATACACCACACAATATCATGGCAGCTTAGGAATGAAGTTCTGACACATAGGATGCAGACTACTTGTAATACCACCCTAGGAGGTTTATTCCCATTCTACCTACATTAGTGAGCAGGCTAAGACAAAGTTTCACCAGCAAATTGAATAAGAGAATTACTAGTCTCCTGCCATCTTAGATATCAGGTCAATCGGTACTGTGACCCATTCTGTAATTGTTAATTAATTACAAATAATTGGACTCTAAGTCTTATAGATCCCCTTCTCCGTGCTTTTTTAGTCCAACAAGGTTCTCAGTGGCATGTGCGTCTGTGTGTCTGTTCGTGCATGTGATGAAGTACAGTGTATGGACAATAGGGCAGTGTCTGTTGGTCCATGGACCTTCTATTTCTTATCGGAACAGAGAATGTGATCCACCGAAGGGGTCAACGGGACAAGCATAAGCTTTAGTCAGCACAGAGTAGCAGGAATAGAGAACCATTCCTCTAATATCTGGATGGAACACATTCATGCTCTTCCTTGTCTAGACAGCCCTAGTTAACAATTTATTGTCAGACATACACATTGTACTCATTCTTTGTACAGTTAACCTCATAATGTATTTTTATGAATCAATACCACGCTCCTGTCTCTGGTAAACTGTAAATGAAGTGGCCTGTTGGGGGTTGTAGCTCACTCTGTGACAGCCTCCAGACACTGTTCTCCAGAACTATGGTCTGATAAGAAGAATGGACCGACTGGCTCTATCCAGCCAATCTTCCAGTCCTCTTTATCAATTCACTCATTCGACAACACTGCTTCTTTTGTCTTTTAATTCCCTCTAAAAGATCGGACAAATAGCCGATAATATTCTAGACAATGCCATAGCACGTCTGGCCACCTGGGGATAAAAATAAACATCCATTTCTTTTCAGAGCCGAGCTTCCTTGCCTGGCGCCTATCATTGTGCTTTGATGGGAGATAGCGTAATCGCTCCATCTCTGTGCTCCGTGCAGCGCAGGGCTCTCTAAGCCTCGCTATTGGAGCTTGACAGCAGTGAGTTATGAGACGCTTAAGATGAGTTTAATCTATCACAACCACACAAACAGTGCCTGACCTTAATTTCTGTGGTTGCAACGCTTAATGCTGGGTATTTGTCAGAGCTTCTCCCCTCTCCCTGCAACTCTTCCCTTCTCTCTTTTTTGCTCAAGATTTCAGTTCTTTGTGGACATCTGAAGTTATCACTGAAGTATGATAATTGCTACAACACCTTGGGCTGGGCCATAGTCCTTTGCGGGCCAAATACCATCCAGACTATAGCTATCAGAAAGGGGTTACGCATGATACAGGGTTGTGCATTTAAACAAGGTCTGTCTGTATGTCTGTCTGTCTGTCTGTCTGTCTGTCTGTCTGTCTGTATGTCTGTCTGTGTGTGTGTGTTTGTGTGTGCGTGCTTGTGTGTATTGTTGTTGTTGTTGCACAGTATACACAGTATGTACCATCTATGTATTTCCATTATTCAGTAATTGCCTCTAAGAGGATATAGAATAGAAGACTTGTGTCTGATTCATTTTTGGTGGCACAAGATGTGACTGCACAAGGCAAAGGAAATTGATGGGAATTGTCAGAAACAACGGTGATTCAAAACGAAAGACTATTTGATGGTAATATTGACTAAGGGAAATTGCAGTTTCTCTTATTTCAATGAACAGTCACACCTGGTCTTTCACATGTAGGCTGTGTAATGTGAAGCTGTCAGTGCTTCCTATGCACCTACAGCAACATCTCCAAAATTATTTTTAGAACTGTTGCTACATGAATTTAATTAAACAACACCTTAATATTTGACACAGACTAATGCCTTGGTCTCTTTTGCTCTAAATAGAATGAAAGCAAATTTATTTCTGGGAAAAAGTTAAGCTACATATATTGTTTGACAACAAAAGCTATTAAAATATGTCACACAGTCACTCCAGCAAGCGTGACCTGATACTGATTAGAAAATTAGTAAATGGCTTTCATTATGGATGATAAAAGAACATATACTTAAGTATTCATTGGAAATAATGCTGAAAATACACTTGACCTGCAAGGTTTATTGTTTGCTTTTTACTGTTGCTGGTTGTCTTCAATTGTAATTGGTCTAATATTGAGTTCATAATGAACAATATCTCGAATTATTGTTTATGCTGGTGCACTGAAATACTGCAGATTGTCCTCTGAGAAAAAGCTGCATTAAAATCAAGCTTGGACGTGAGTAAGGTAAAGAGCATCCTTCATGTTGCAGGTCATCCCAGCAGGCCTATTATGTGACAAGTCTCAGCTAAGCCTCTTTTTTGTATACTTTTTTACTGCCTGCTGAGATCATTTTCACGTAGCATGTCACTGGTGCTAAAATGGGTCACGTTATAGAATACACAATGTTAATACTTTGAATATTTTATTTACCCATCTGTCCATTGTATGTACAGAATAGCTGCTTGTTGTTAGGGAACATTGCTTCATTTGTTTGTGTGTCTCTAAGGAGGTTTGAGGGTTCACTGTCCTCATCCATCCATCCATTAGGACATGAAACATGCGGAGATGTATTACTGTGCTCGCTGCTACAGCTGCTTTTATTACTCATCAAATACAACAGTCATTTTCACTTGTGAACCCCAAGATATGTGGGCTCTACTTGCCACCTCACCTCCCAGCAGGTGCTAAATCACATGGAAATACCAAACACTGCACTTCTTTACTTTCTGATCCAGTCGCCTGCCAGCTTATCGCCATCAATCAGGGGACATTAAGGGTGGCGGGGAAGTTTGCGACCTGCGTGATCTATGGTAATTTGCGTGTTTCTACTCTCGCTCAGTGAAAGGGGCCAACAACTCATTCTGTTCCCGGAGAGAAGAACATGGACCTGAGGTAAATCAGTGGAGCTGTTCATTTTCCTCTTGCTCCTGAGCCAGCTGGAGGCCTGGGGAAGGCAGGGCACTGGTATCACTCTCCACAGCCGTCTAATCGCAATATTCATTGTCTAGCTTCGTCCCTTCATTATCAATCTTTCCCAATTGCACTTTATTAAATAAAGACACAATTACCTCCTGGCTCCAGGCCTGCAGGGGTCTCCATCATTCTGGAAGCACATTTGTATCTTCAGCAGACAAGGCCACCGTCTCTTCAGGTAGAGCTATCGCACTGTCTCTGGAGAAGGAAAGCTTTCCTGTCCTGATAGTTACCCATAATGCACTGTCTGTAAACATCTTGAGACCGAGGCAGGAAGAACTGGCAGAGATCTGGGAGGAATTAAAGTGTATACTGTTGATCAGTATCACGCTTTTACTCATGAAGGTTGCATCCTTACTGAAGAGAGGGACCAGTGTGAAGCTTCACAGCACCTGCTGGAACTGGTGGTACAACAGGGTAAACCAGGCCCATGCTTTCAGTTTCAGTGTGCTTTCAAAATGCTGAACTCAATTTCAGGGAGGTAATGGAAAAAGAGATAGCCTAACATTGGTGCTGAGAGAATATATCTAGTTAATTTGAAATCTAGCGATCTGAACAGCATATGTCAAATCACATTTAAAATAACAGTTTGCCGAAGGCAGACAGGCTGTTTTTGTCAAACAAACAAACATAGTTTGTTTCAAGTACTTTTTTACTTTAACTAGAGTCCAGTTCTTTGAACTTTGCACAAGGCCTGAAAGTAATACAACAAACAACAAAAGAATGATATAAAAAATGAATTGATGCCTCTGTGTCCTTTGGGCTCTGCAGAAACCATACAGGGCGGATCTTTGGGAAGAAGAGCCAGGCCAGATGGTTCCATTGCTGTTTCATCCCAAGCCTTCATTCCATGGAAATGTCGGAATGTAGATCATTCCCAACTTTGAAGCATGCTATACAAGCCAGTTAGACACATTTTGTTTTTCAGTTCACAAACTCATGTTTAACTATAGGCAAGTAAGGAAAGTGGGTCACCAACATTAATTTCGCGAAAAGGTGATGATTTGTTCATTAGGATCACATGAATCATTTTATTTGATTTTCTCCAGCAGTGCATTCAGATGAACCTTTTTGAGGCTAAATTGAATGGTGGGTTGGAAGAGTTAATTGCATTTGTGCTGTTACCATCCACCCACTGTACAGCTCTTATCCGAATGATTATCTAATAGTAAAAAATGCTCAGTGGTTAAACCTTGCAAAACATCCAACTATTCCCTCATATCCATTTTCATCAAAGCCTACGCATCCTAGCTCCAGTTTCCTCCCACACCAGCTTTCCTTCAGCTGGCCTCCCCATTAACACCTCAGCACATTAGCCAACAGAAGCACTCATGCAGTCAAAGTCAAGGAGCAGAGCAATACACAGTCAGCTTGCCGAAGCTCACATGTTGATTTGCTGACCCTCCCACTCACCTTGCAGCCATGTACGACCTTTGGTGTCAATCCCTGAGCAGGTTCATTATTACCCTGTTCACCCAATCAGAACATGACCTTTAAACCACCCCCAGATTGCCTTCTTATTGAACCCACCAATGAAGTCATGTATGGTATTGACTTGCTTCATGTATGGGATGAGTTGACCTTCTGCATTACTTGATAACATACATGGATATATTCTGCCTCAGCGTTGAAAGTTTCTCCTTCCGAAGCAACCCGATTTGCAGGTCACCAAATTAGCTAATATAGAGAAAAGAAGAAAACATTTATATTCAGAAAACAATTGATGCCAGAGAGAAACAAAAATCATTAATATCAAAGACATTTTCCATGTCACATTCACTTTGCTTCAATGTGATTTTTTTCCACAGATTTGTTCAAATTCCCTTTTCACCAATGTCAGTTTAACAGTGCTGTCCTCTGACTGTAAGTCTATCTATTTGAACAATTCTACAAAGCATCAAGACAGAAAAAAAAGTATTTTCTCAGTATGTTGAATCCAACAATATAGTGTAAGCTTGGTTCAAATGGAAACTTGCCTTTAGAATACAGGAGATCTAGAGAGGAGAGGCTGGTTTAGGAGAGGGAGGACTTCTCTGAATTGTCTGTCTGTGTCAGGACCACAGCTCAACATTATAGTGGTCATGGGTGAAATACAGTGGCTGCTTATTGGTGGTAAGGTGGAGTGTGTATTGCACTGTAGCAGTCAAAGCAAAAGAGTGACAACCAGTGATTGTGGGTAATTTTTGTTGGGGTTCCAAGAGGGGTGAGTCAACATTATTGAAACTATCCATCTGCAGGCTCTCTGATTGTTGTTATTTTCCAGAAAGTGAGGTAGCTAGACAAATAAAGGGTCATCTTAAACTCAGAGTGTGTGTGTGCAGGTGTGTAAGAATGAAGTGAAAGCAAGCAGCCCATCTCCACATTGGATGCTTTAGTGACATCCAGTCCTATTGCCATCAGACAAACCTGGGCTATTTTCTCCCTGTCTCCACTTGCTCACTTAGACAATGGGGCGCAAGGCTGGCTGGGCGGGTGTCATTGGGAGACTAATGAGATGGCACCAGGCCCGTGAACGCCTCATTGGCCTGATGCACATTACTGTGTGTAAGTGTTTCCTCATCCTTCTCTGGCCGGTCATGCATCACACCATCTACCTGTACTCAGAGTCTAGCTTTAGTCTGGGATAAAGCACAACAATATACACAATGATGGGAGCCTCCATGCCATTACAGCAACCATTTAAAGACTGGCTATGTCTGCCTGTCCTGTGCACTCAACTAAAGAGATGGGCTTTACAGATAATAGACATGCGTAATTTTTTACCAAACTGAACATTTGAAATTTGTAAGTCTTTTCATTTTATTTTGCTGATCTGGAGTCAAATTTGTTAAACCTACATTTCCAATTAATAAATAAACCCCCTTAACCTTCTTTCACATTCATACAAAGGTTCAGTGATACCTCATCCTATAGTTGGGAGTGCAGCTGGGTCAAAGGCTAGTTATCTCTCTGTCTCTTTGGGTTACCGGTCATGTCTCTCTCCCTTTCTGCCCTCTCTCCCTGTTTCTTTTGCTCTCTGTCTCCCTGTCTCTCTGGCTCTCTGTCTCCCTGTCTCTCTGGCTCTCTGTCTCCCTGTCTCTCTGGCTCTCTGTCTCTCTGTCTCTATGGCTCGCTGTCTCTCTGCCTTTCAGGCTCTGTGTCCCTGGCTCTCTGGCTCCCTGTCTCCCTGTCTCCCTGTCTCTCTGTCTCTGCCTTTCTGGCTCTCTGTCTCTCTGGCTCCCTGTCTCTCTGGCTCCCTGTCTCTCTGGCTCCCTGTCTCTCTGGCTCCCTGTCTCTCTGGCTCCCTGTCTCTCTGGCTGCCTGGCTTCCTGGCCCTGCACACTGGGAGAAGAAGGCCAGTGCAGAAAAATCTGTGTCTGGAAATGGGAGCAAGCAAACCATGCATCAGGCTAAGACATCCAGACTGCCTTCTGGGAGGTAATTAATTAACAACAACAACAAAAAGGTCCAGACGCAGACCTCCAGAGGCAACGTTGCCTCCTCAGATCTCCGTCCAGGAGACTAGGGCTCGCACTGGGCCTACAGAGCCAGGAACACGCCTGACAACCAGTCCTTCAGACTTCCACGCTGCATGAATGAAACATCTGAGTTTGAGATATTTAGGAGAGCGCACAGTTAAATCTGGTCCTAATAACCTATGGAAACCTCCATGGTAACTACCCTTGGCTTAGTCTCAGCTGTGACAAGATCAGGACATCTTAAAGATAAAAATCATTTTCATTTTAATGAGCAAGCTGGGCATTCTGGAAAAATTCAGTTTAATCTTGAATGTTAAATGAATTTCTTATCCTCTGCCAATAAAATTATTTATGTAAAATATCGATTGTATCAACAAGAACAAATTGTCTAAGATTAGCTCAAGATCTCAGCAAGAGCTTTAACAACACAATCTATTAGAGGTGTGAACAATTCACATCCCATGCTGGATCCTCTCTTCGCTTTGAAATGAAAACATGGCAGTTAGTCTTGCAGATTAAGCAGAAGCATATGTATAATATCATAATGGATGGTGATGCAGATATTATTTTGTATTTTTAGTTACACATCTACAATAAAGATGTCTGGCTGGCAAGGTTACATTTTCTACCTTCACAGTACATCGAGAACTGTCAGTGGTGATGCCAATGAGAGACTGAGAATAGATCATTATTACTGTTATAGAGGAAGGGAGTGAGAGAGGGATAGAAAATGGAAGGAAAGGATAGCTAGACGGAGAGAGGGGACGGGTCTAACACCAAAAACATGCCACAGAATGGTTGGCATAGACGTGAAGGCAGGGTGATGAGTGATAGAGGGTTACCATCGAACACACTTGCACATTCAGGCACACATGCAGTCTGTTACACACAGATCAGCTCTGCCCTGTACAGTACTGAACCATTATTTGGTGCCTCTCTTTATCAGACAACAGTCGACAAGGCAACTTTTATTACGTGTTATAATATTTGCCATCCTGTGGTTGTTAAACAACTGCATCCAATATGAATTTGAACCAGCACCATGCAAAGTGGCACAATAGAAAACATGATGCAGAGCAAGTAATGAAGCTCATCCTTTGGCATCCAAATCTCCCTGTGGTGCCAGAGGCAAAAACTTGGCACGGTAAGTTTCTTTACAATGCTGTAACAAAATGTTCTCCTATTTCTTGACCACCAAACGCCAAAGGTAAATGAATAAACAGGGACAGGAACAAAGCCTTGGGACACTGACCTCTGCACATAACCCTGTTACGTATACATGCTAAAGAAAGAAAAACCAGGCCCTGCCCCAGACTGCTTCGCTGTTTTATTAGCTCCCTCAAACTCAATTTCCATTTAATTTGGGTGCTGGCAGCCTCGGCTTGTGCCTGGCAGCCAAAGGTGTAAATCTGGCCTTATCTGGCCTCGGCATGCACAGTTCATATCCACATACACCGTCAGCATGCCAACAATGGATCTTTAATTCATGGTCGAGCAGAAGCATGTTATTGGCTGTCAATGTATTCGAAAATACAACACGGGCATAGGTGAATATCAATGTGGTGTCATCCAGAAGCTTCCTGAGGGAGGAGGGGTGAGGGGTGCAGGGGGGGGGGCCACGCTGAGGCGAGACCTGACATGAACCCCTACTGCTCTGTGCTCCGTGCACGGAGGAGACTAGCATGTGAAAGAGTGATTGGGTGTTTTGGTCTTTGTCTTTGTACCCTGTTGAGTGGCTTCATTTGTTGTCATGGGGAGGTCAGGGTCAACAACAAGTTCCAGAGGTGGGGCCCAACAGTTGAGTCTGAGTGTTTATGTGCAGGATGGGATAGGGTCCTAATTAGTCTGACTGAGGCAGATGTGTGGGCTGCTGCATGGAGAAAGGAGGGGAAAGGGAATCTGTCTCTGAGGGAAGCTTTATAATGTTCTTCTTTGTAAAAACACATAATTAGGTGATCCACACCCAATGATACATTTTAAATGGTAGAATTCTTTCTGAAAGAAAGTTGGACTGTTGGAATGTGTCTGAACTTTGGAAGCACCTGTTTTTGAAGTGTTCAACCAAAGGCTGGTTCTTTTGTAGCTTTGCCTAATCATGTCTTCTCCAGGCTACTGCACTGTGTCTTCTGACATGTCTCCTTGGAAGTTCCGAACCAGCCTCATCAATAAGATAAAGTTCTGTCCTTCTGAACCACACTGGAAGTTAGAAACTCTTCCCAAAGTCACTCTCCACATTTATGACCGTTCTTCTTTAGAATGTATTTCTCAGACAGGATTAAAGAAAGCAAGTTTGAGTTTAAATGAATGTCCTGCTTGCCGGTGAACACTGAGCAAGTAGGCTTGAGAGTGATCCAGCCTTCTCACAGCTTAATCAGGGGACGTAGTAGTACCAGACAACAGGAACCCCTCTGTGTGACTTCACCCTTCATCAGGATGTGAGGTCATCCACGGAGAAGCATCTCACGCTTCCACAAAGAGCGGAGGGATCTGCGAGGGCAGTGTCGTGCCTTGCAAGGGGTGGGGAGGGGGGAGTCAAGTCCTGCTTCTTGTCAGGCCGTGAGGAGAAATGTAGAGGCGAAATGTAGGCCAGTGGACAGGGACTGAGGGCTAGTCCCTACCGTGTTCTTTTTAACGAGGATCACTGTAATAGGGGGAGATGTGAGAAGGTAAAGTAGGGAAGAGGAGAGGACAGGAGAGGGATTTAGCGCTGCTGTACAGCACCAAAGTTAGCCTGGTGCTCTGAGAAAGCTCCTTCGTCGGTGGAGGGCTGGCTAGGGAACACACAGGGAGAAGACAGAGACATCAGCTGGGTAATTAAACTTCTCTTGCAGCACCCTACAGGAGGACACCTCAGCTAAACACCTCCCCCTTTCTTCCTCCCTCAGTTATCAGGGTCATACATGTTTTTGCCTTGATATATCTGTTAATGAATGAGAGGATCATCTATTGCCCCGAGGGGACTGCTGCTGGTGAATGAGGGTAGGAGGGAAGGGATGAGAGAAGGGGGAGGGGAGGGGAACGCATCGTTTTGTTTTTGTTTTTCGGAAGCAGCTGGAGGCGACGAAGAGGAACACAATAACAATTTCCATGCACCGTGTGAATGCATAAGCACTCACTCATCACAAAATCCAAATGGCACATAGGCTCTGAGCTGTAAACACACACCTGCTGGGACACCGAGTAGATGAAGCATCACATGAGCACTTACACAGAGCCGGCCATACCTGGATCAGTAGCTAGTGAGTGATCAGAGTGATCAGAGTGATCTGCTGCCAGACTGTCAGAAGCGGTCCTCTAAGCGAAAGGATTCTGCGGCAGGTACCACCCTCCCTGCACGACAATCCCAGCCATCATTACCAGGTGACCCTTGTAGGTTTGAGACTGGTACACACTGCACTGCCCTACCTCCACCTATCCCCAACATTGTCCCTCTCACCTCCACTCCTCCTCCCGGCAGCTCTGACAGCCGCTGCTAGCAGCCCCGCCCTCATGCCTCCATCCCCAGGGTCCATCATTAGCCTCAGTCCCATCCAGATGTTGCATGTATTAATGTACCTGTTGAAAAATTCAGCGCCCATCACTGGCTGCCGGCCACTCCGTCCCCTCTGCAGATGTGGCCTGTCGATCCAGATCAAGAGGAACATGGCCAGCTAATCAGAACAGCGCTGGGCTGCGCTAGCCTTGCTCCAGGGCTTTTAAAGGGCCCTTTATCTTTATTTATACTTCCCTCCACTTCTATGTGAATTTACTGTGCTAGGATTGGTGCTGCTTTCACGCAACCTCGATCCCCAGACTACAGACTTTCTCCAGCAGGAACGCTACCTGAGTATGTAACGATGCCATAAAGGCATGTTTATGGGTGTTATGTTTGTGGAGATCATTGGAAATGTGTTCGCTGTTAACCAGATTGTGTCATAAACACAATAGCGTGGGAAAGGAAGGGGTGGGGGCTGAGGAGGGTGCTCCCAAGTGTAATGTAATGAATGCTGTAAAGTCATCAAACCAGGCCGAGCACAGTCAATAGGAAAACTCAAACCGCATGATATTTGCTTCGCCCAAACAAATAATGGGTGCATCTTATAGTCCAAAGTGGGCCAAAAAAGGTGCGAGGATATCTCCAAAAGTTCCGTAACACTACCTTGAAGCACCACAGGGTCACTTAAAACAATTTGCTTGCATTTAATACACAGTCAATTGTGCCGCTGGTTGGCATTACTTATTAAAGCATCAGAAAAGGCGTCTTGTGCTCTGACACATTAAATGTTAACATCATGCTGCAGGACACAAAGGTCTGATTCATTCTGCATTTCTCTTTCCTCTGGCCAACTGGGAGAACGGAGACAGTGATGATGGGTATGTGATCCAGACAAAGAAACGAGACCTTTAAAGGTGAATTTCATCTATTGTGCCCCCTCCAGAGCAGAGCAGAAAGAAAGAAGAGAGACACGTCTGGAGATATACCATAGAGTCTTACTTGAACCCTGCCAGATGAGAGCGAGCCAAAGGCCTGAAGACAAAGCCAAGACTATATAAAGATAGCTGGCCCCATCGTAGCCCCACACGCTGCCTGTGTTTGGGAAGACATTTCTTGGAGAGGTGGGCGACGCTGAGCGAAGACGGAGGGAAACAATGACCATATGTCGAACTTGCCGCAGCCGCAGGGGGATTGATCGGTTAATATTTTAGTAGAACTCGATCTAAATTCTCCCCCAATGAAAACATACATGTGTCCCTGAAGGTGTTTGACTGCCATATGTGCATGTTTATTCATATAGCGGTCATGCTGTCTGGAATAGTGATGGATACAGGTAATTACTTTCCTCTGATCCCGCTTAGCCTTCATGCCAGCAAGGCTCTTGATTGCAGAGAACACAGAGAGCAAATCAAGTTAATCTGGAGTAAATTGATAAAAACTAGCAACAATGTGTGTTGCATGTGAAGTATGGAGATGCAAGCCTGTTTGAGGCAGGTGATGAGCGTCTGATTGGATGTCGGACTTGACTTGGATGTTGGAGCAAGAAAGATTTACTGCGGTTTTGTCATGGTGTGTTTCTCTTCTGTGACAAAGGGTAATTAATACTCCGTAATCTTCATCTCAGCACCAACAGAAGATGGAGGAGGAAGAGAAGAAGGCAACGGAAGAGAAGGGGCCAATGAGCGTCAGTCAAAGTTCTTTATCCGTGTCCTCCTCTCAGCCTTCTATGTGCCTCTCCGTTCGCTCTCGTAGCAGTTCCCATCTTCAGCCTTCATCTCTGTCTCTTTAACTCCCAGTGTGTCTCTTCATCTCTCTCTGTCATGATCTGTTTATCTCCTGCCTGTGTTGCGTCTCTACACACCAGTGTTCTGCCCTCTCCCGCCTCTCTTTCTCTTTCTAACATCCTGCTGGTTCACATCTTCTTAATCCTTCTTCTTTGGTAAGACAACATTTCTGAAATTGGTCTAAAGAAAACTACCCTACTAACCTGAAACATTTCAGAGTTGCCACAGATGCTGTGTTTAAAGTTACGTGTCGTAGTAAAGCACTGTATAAATCATTAGAACTCTCCGTTTCTCCTTGTATTTTCTAACGTTATGATTGGAGCACTGGGCTGCCTGAGCTGTATCAGCCTGCTGCACACATATTGTAGAGCCTCTACAGTATTCTCATTTAAACACAGACCCTATTCATCATGCCCTGAAGAGAGGCCTGTCATATAGGAGGCTAAAGATATCTGCTCTTCATTTTATTTCACTATCTTTAGTATCCTTCACTGACTACATGCATGTGTGGTTGGGCCAATGTCTTTTAAAGTCAATTACAGCTTGACGACAGGTTCCAAATGACAAGTCTGTCTGTACTGTCCATATTGTACATGTGGAATACTGATGTGCATTTGGGTAGTTATAGAGAGAGCCACTACGGAAAAAACGTATGAGACAATGGTGACCTCGCAGTACGCCCTCCTCCCCCCCTGCATAAGATAGAGGGATTGGTACATTTGACTTTCACTTTCTCTGAGGATGAATAATACATGATGCAGATGCACTATGGCCTTAAAATATTATGTTTAATAAGGAAGCATAATTTTCTTCCATTATCTATTTCATGAGTGACAATTATAAAATACAAATCGAAATTAAGTGAAAGTAATTTACTGCTCAGCTCGCATTTTCTGTCTTTGTTGCTTTTCTCTCCCTATTCCTATCCTCATCTTGCTTCCTTTACACAACCTTCTCCTTCATAAAGCTTTGACGTAGAGTCTGAATTTAGCCCCTGAATTCAAGGCGTGAACCTCCTGAAACCAAATGTTACTGCCTTAAACATATCAAGGAGGGGCAATCACTCTCCATCACTCAGGTATAGTAAAGTAAAAGTTCAATGGTAACATGGATATGCCATGAATTCTGTCGTAACCATTTGAAGGAGAAAAAATGTGAAGAATGTTAATGTAGAGTGTGTGACTGATGTTACAGAATATATCCACGTATACAGAGGTGCCAACCAAGCAGTCGCCCACTATGGAAAGCAGCGCTGTTCACTGACTGATGATAACACCAAGCCTGGGAAATCTGGTTTGAAATGGAAGATTTAAACTGCTGTCTGGCTCCTCTTTGAAAGCTTTGCTCACATGTGCTTTCCATGCATAAAACGTAACATTTGATGCAGTCCTATAGTTTGAGGCCGCAGTCATTGGCTGGGTTTAGAACATATGTACACAGAGAAATGCTGGGCTGGTCAAAAATATCCCTGTGTGTTGAGTGAAAAAAGCATCTGTTTTGCACATCACAAGGGCTTAAGCTGTGCATGTGTGAGGCGGTTTGAAAAGATAGCTCCAACGTGTGTGTGTTTGCACGAGTGTGCAGATTTGTGTCGTGTGTGTTTGCGCGTGTGTGAAGCTTTATGTGTGTGTGCATATGCATGTGTGTGTACATGCATGCGTGTGTGTGCGCATATGCCCGTGTGTGTAAATGCATATGTGTGTGGGTGTGCGTGCGTGTGTGTGTGTGTGTGTGTGTGCGTGTGTGTGTGTGTGTGTGTGTGTGTGTGTGTGTGTGCACGTGTGCTGACGGGTATGAGGAAGGCTTTTTTAATCAGTACTAACCCTGACGCCACCCTGCTGACAGCGCCAGAGAGGCCCTAGCCTTCTCTTTCTCTCTGATCAGCCTCATCAGCTGTCTGCTCAGCCCTCCCTTCATCTCTTTATTATTTATTTACCTCCGCTTTGTACACACACGTTCCCTGGGGAATGACTCTTTGGAGCAGTTAGGCGGCGGCCCAGCTAAAGTACCTCAGTACAGGAACTTTTCCTCTTGTTTTGTGTACAGATTTCACACACAGCAGCATGCCGGCTCCATTTAACTTTGACATCACTTTTTTCACTTTGACAGAGTTTTTAAACGGGGAGGGTGCAGACTGATCTAGGGCAGTGTTTAAAGTTGAGCTTGATTGATTCATCCTCTATAACGTACTGGAGCTCCGAAAACAAAAAAGACACTGGAAGATAACCTTACTAATGAGAGGCCAATTAGACACCTAGAATAAAAGCTCCTTTGATTGTGCTGGTGAAGTATGGATTCTTAATACAGCAATTAAATCAACACAGACAATACATTTGATGTCAATTTATTGACTTGGCTTCCAATGAGTGGGATGAAGAAAGTACAATGAGTAAGTGTAAGACATCGACTGTGAACACACCGATGAAAACAGCTTCTGCATTTAAAACATTGCTCACATGGGTCTCAGTAAGGCTTGCCTTCCCACGGGCTCAGCAAAATGTTCACACCTCCCAACCACCAAGGTCAAACTCTGGAGCCTGGGTACAGTTACTTGTCCTCAGAGGCAGCTGCTGGCCTTGGCATATGACACCAGCCTGGAGAGAGAAACCAGAGCTGTCTTCCTCCAGACACCCCTACCACAGGGATGGAGGGCCGATGATGAGAGATGTGCAGGGGAGAGGGGCGCGAGGCCGCTATTTCCTTTCTTCCACAACCAGAGAAGACCTGCTGGCCCACCACACTAACCCAGAGACGTGAGATCTGAGATGGGGAAGCAGCCGCCTCAGATCCCCAGACACACAAGTCCATTTCTTCTGAAATAGTGATGAGGAGACCAAGAGGAGGACAAACGTCATCCCCCGTACAGAGGGTCCCCACTGGAGGGGCTGGATCAGGACATCACGGTCAAGGACAGGAGCACCATTCATCTGCCTTCCTGTAACTGGAGACTCCATGACTAGTCCATTAATAGCCCTTTTAAAAGTCAAACACATTCAGTAGCTCGCCCATCCAATAGACAAGATTTGACTGTCTGTCAATGGCTTATGATATTACATGGGCAAATCGTAAAGCATGTCACATTGAACCATAGAGGATCAGTGGCTGAGATGATCCAGTCCATCTCTCCCCATGTGGGGGTATCGACCACACTGACTCCTCCACCACAAGCCATGGAGAGGCAATCACCAGGAAGACTCACTTGTTGCCTCAGATGAAGACGGAGAGACCTCCACACGCTCCCCCAGAGATTGAAAGCCATGCCAGTTAATGGGATACAGGAGATGAGGCTGCCATGCTCCACATCACACATGAATACATCAATGTAATGAAAGTGGTGGTGTGGACCAGGGGTTGGACACCCGAAGCAAGCCAGTAAGTTGGGGAGACCCCTAGACAATGGACTGGGGTTGTGATCAATGGTCTATGCGGGTTTAATCCTTGCTCTCAGCACAATGCCTAAAATATGGCTAGTCCACATCCACACTGGTGCTGCAAAGGATTCCTGCTGTTATTGCAGTGGATTTCTAGATGGGTGTTAGGATCAATGAAAGGCTATACTGTATTTGAAAGCATACACTGCTTCAGGAAGGTGTTGGGGTGGAATCTTCTGAATGATCAATGTAGAACTTGAAAACGTTTGTCTTGTGTGGGTGAGTAACACAATTTAAACCATTAAAGTTTGATGTTGGTCTTGCATCAGATTTCTGGACAGATGATCAATAGCATATGTTGCTTAAGTTGTGGATGTAACAGACACACCATCTAAAATACCATTGTAAAACGCACTAGAGACAGCAATACTCCCAAATTGCATCTATAATATTATCCCTAAAGCACTGTGGTAAAAGCATTTTATGTCATTAAACTGGTTGTGTACCTTCTACTGAGGAACACTCACTAAACTGGAAACGTATCCCTCTTAATGCTGTTTACAAAAGCCTAACAAGTGTTACATTTGTATCACTAATCGGGAAAATTCGTGGGACTCAAGCATTGTTAGCTCTGGTGTAATCCATCATAGAATTTCATCATTATTCTCCCTCGATCTTATTACCTCCATTCAGGTTTTGGACGTGTCGGAGATGAAGATTGGCACTTCTGTAAGCTCAAACAGGAACTGAAAAACACAGCACACAAAAAAAGAAAGAAAAACAAAATCTGTGTTTTCATTTTTCAAGCTTGCTCTTTCCATCAAACACTGGCATGTCTCTGATGCATGAATAATATAGTAATAAGAAACATGGCCCGGCTGTTTCATATTCATAACAATCAGAGCTGGATATGTAAGCACCTTTGGATTGAATCTAAAATTATACTTTTTTCCAAGGTTCTTTCTGCAGGAGGAGGAAAATGCATTCAGTGTCTGTTTCTCGGTGTCTCTGCCAAAGATGATATTGAGAAATTACAGAGCAGGAGATGTGTGAGGAAGGACTGCAACACTGGCCCAAACGCTATCCTAGAGCTGTATTATTATAATAGTTTTCTTGGAGGAACCTCAAATTGAATTCGGATTCAATAGAATGTGATATGAAAGTGAGGTTATTCAATCCCCTGATAGATGATACACAGCCAAAAGTCATGCTAGGCGGAGCATTGCAGCAGAAACATATGCAGCTCTGCACACAGCAGCGCTCTAGCAGGACACGGAGGGATGGAGAGAGAGAGGCTGGCTTCACTGAGGCAAAGACTCCCCCTCTGGCACTCAACTGCACCTGGGCCCCCTCCCCTGCCTCAGACCACTGGATAATTACCTGCCCCCACCAGGTAAGAAGCAGTGCAGGAACATGGATCCCAAATACGTTATAGACTCCAGGTATCCATAATCACGTTGAAGCTGCAGGAGTGCCTACATGATGGCTGCGCTAATTCATGAAGGGTTGGTCAGGTGAGATTTTCCAAATATAGCTCTTTATGACGGCTGGTGAATCATCCAGTGTTGAATAAGAGGACAGAAAAGAGCAGAGCAGATCAGAGGAGAGCAAAGCAGAGCAGAGGAGAGGAGAGGAGAGGAGAGGAGAGGAGAGGAGAGGGTGATGAATCTGTGCTCCACATCCTGGGAGGTCACCCACATGACACTCAGAGCGATAAGGGGCCTTGTCCCCAATCCATCAGAGGGCAGGGGGGGGGTATTTCATCATCACATCTGGCCCCTCCCCTTGGGGGAAAGCACTCATCAGAAACACAGCCATTTAGGTGTATGGTCATGGACAAGGTCATAGTCTCACTGTATGTGTGTGTATGTGTTTGTGTGTGTGCATGTGAGTGTGCCTGCACATGTTTGTATGTGTCTCTTCAACCAAATTCGCTACAATCTGCAGGAAGAGAGGATTGTAAAGGCACCCAGTCCCTGAGGGGCGATCCATCAGAGCCCCTAGGTGACCCTGGAGGCCTGGTGTCAGCGCACCCATCCCAGACACATCCAGGACAGACAAGTTCTCGAGCTGGAGCAGGTTAGCATGAGGAGGCTGAAGACCGGCTCAGCCCATTAGACTCAAGGCCTGTCAGGTTGGGTCTCTGGAGAGACTGGGACCAAAGCTGGGCTCTGTCCTCTTGTTCAGTGTGCTCATATGTCTTTCTGCCTGTTCCCTTGCTTCACTGGCTTGTCGACTATGTTTCAAACAGAAAAACAACTCTTCAGATGGAGCCAAGTCTTATTGACTTTAAAATTGGAGGATTAGTACCTTAGCAAATGGATTTCTAGGTGTATGAGATCAACAACTGGGACAGATCAGCTTAAACCATGTGGGCCTTGATTTGAAGAAGCAAAGAATTGATGTACGTTGTCAACCTAGATTCAGAATAGGAAACACAGAGGAGGAGACTATGCTGGTGTGCTGGGTTTACCAGGAGCTCCATCAAAGTGACCCTGTTGCATTAGCACCCTTCCTTTCCCTTCATTCACACATGCACTTTCCTCACAAACACAAACACCCATTGACACCCACAGTACTTACGCTCTGTCACCGGAAATTGCAATGCTTTTGTTGGAACTTTATTTCACATGCAATTCATGGAGCAGGGAGAGAGCATCAACTGGCTCTGATTTTCTTCAGTGTCCAAGCTCCAATATATTGGTCTATTCTTTTATTCCTCAGGCCTTCTTTGTCTCACTCTCTTTCTTCTTCCTCCCAGGGTTTAGGTATTTTTAACTGGGGCTGGGTGCATTTGAAAGTGCCTGTGATAGAAGAAAGTTGTTTGGTCTCTCGCTGACTCTATCTCTTGCTCTCTTGCTCTCCTGCTCTCTTACCATCTCTTGCTCTCTCTCCCTCTTACTCTCTCTTAGACCAGGCTTGTCCACTAGGTCTGCAGTTGTCTGTTGTCTTTCTTCCTGTAGTCTGCCCCCCTTTCCTTCTGTTTCCTCCCCCTGGTTCTGCTTTCCTTGAACACAGCTGAGCCCCTGCCTTTCTCTGTGTCTCTTTCTCTCCTCCCAGCATAGTATTCATCCTCGAGGGGCGATCGATAGGCAGCAACAGCCTTTCAATGAGATCTCCCTGTGCTACAAGAGAAAAGAGACGCTGCTCAATCAGACCCCTGACGTGCTCCCTGTGTTCACTTCTCCATCGCTCCCTCTCTTTGTACACCAGCTTTCTTCTCCTCCGATTCGTGCGGGACGGAGGTGGGATGGGGGGTGAGGAGGCAGCAGTGGTCAGGGGGTCGCCGCTGGAGTCCTGTTTGAAGATCAATGGGAAGAGGAGCAGAGGGCCTATCACACCCCAGGCATTGTAAATGACTCCTGGGTGATGCAGGGGATGTGCAGCAGGTCTCAGCAGGGTTGGTGTAGCAGAGGCCCAGTTGGCCAGCAAGGAGCAGGCAGTCAGCCACACTCTGCCTGTAGAAATCCAAACATGAGCTCCAGAGAAGCAAGAAGCTGTCGATACTGCATGTGCCACAACAATTCCTTGACCTTGCACATGTCCGGCATGGCTCTATGTTTGTACACTGCTACTGTGGCCACGACTGCACCTGGCTTTGTGCATTTCCCTCTCTCTCTTTCTCTCTCTCTCTCTCTCTCTCTCTCTCTCTCTCTCTCTCTCTCTCTCTCTCTTTCTTGATTTGTCTTTCTCCATAATCTTTTTTTTCACGCATTAATCTTTTACACTCACTAGGCACAGGGGAGAGCATGCTAACATTATATATGTGTTTTATGTGTGTGTTTTATGTGCGTGTGACTTGTTCTCAGCAGATGTCTAGCCCGCCAACCAAACGCCAGACAAGTTTGGTGATGAGATTTGCAGGTGAGAGGCATTGCTGTGAGTGTGTCAGCATATTTGTTTCCCCAAATCCAGAGCTGCCATCTCAAGCACCACTGGGGGACTTGAGCTAGAACAAGCAGGGGCCGTCAGAAACTCACAAAGACTGCCTTGCTGTTGTTTAGGCAACCATCTGGGATTTCCTACTGTGAAACATATGTACACTACACACAGCAGGCACAATCCTGATTTACAAATAAGAGCTGTAGTAGCCTACTGAAGAATCTGTGAATCAGCCCTGTAAAGCAAAATGCATGTTTGTGTGTGTACATGTATACAGTATGTGTCTCTATAGGTTTGCATACAGGTGAGTTTATAAGTTGGTAACATTCTCTCAATGGGGCCGGAATCAAGGGTTGACAGAGGAGATTCAGCTGTTTGAAACACCAAGGGGCCACAACTGGTTAGATGAATGTTTCATTGTGCAATTAATGTTGAGGAAATGTAGCCCTGAAAGTACTGACAGCCTTGGTTGAGGTCTTGCGGGATCACAAAGCCACTTAGCCAACCAGGGAATACAGAAGAAATGAAAAGGAAATGGAGAAAAGACAGAATAAATTACTGTATTTTTCAAGAGCAATTCAGCATCTGTGAAGCAAAATGGTTTCTTGGATTTTTAAAGCAAAGGTAGTAATTATACGAAGAATTATGGTCGCAAAAAAGTATATATTTCTGTATTAATTATTTTGCTACAGAAAAGAAATAATCTTTTGCACCTAAGATGACTTCTTGCTCAGCAGCTACAGTTAACAACAAAGTGTATTACTTGACTGTTAACATCTGAGAAGAGGCAGTCGCCTCCTGCCAGAAAGTGAACGCTACCTAACACAGTCATGCTCTTCACAGCCTTGTCCTTGACTGGCTGGCTTCCTGCTCTTTGTCCCTGTGACAGTCCCTCCATCAGATCAGCAGCATCAGGGACGGGGCCCTCTGCTCGGGGCCCAGGCTCCCAATATTGAGTGTGTAATCTCCAGAGCGTGCCCAGCTGGAGATGCAGCAGATAGGAGACTTTGCCTGTCTAAATGAGCCTGAGTGTTTAACATTTGAGAGGTGCTCCCCCAAGCCTGATCAGCAGGACTGATGACATTGACACTGTGCAGTGGCTCCTTCCTCTACTCTCGCACACACACAGATAGCATCTTCAGCCGTGCTCTTTGAAAACAAGGTTGATGCGACGGTCATTACACGTCTGTTCATGACGTTAATTATCCGATAAGACATGCTGTGGTAAGATGGATGCTCGGATGAGAAGGAGTGCAGAATCACCTCTATAGAGATAGAGCATTGTCCTCCAATCCATGCCTCCTCCATGCAGTAGTATTGTAGTACTGTAGAGTACTGTGGTGTCTGGTACTGTAATGTAGTGTAGAGTACAGTAGTACTGTGGTGTCTGGTACTGTAGTGTACAGTAGAGTACAGTAGTACTGTGGTGTATTAAGAGGTAGAAGGCTGTGATGGACATGATGGAAATGAAAGAAATGATTTCCCCCCTCCCTCCCTTTGGTGCCAACCACCTTCTTGCCTCCCACAGACCATGGCTCACCTCTCTGAAGAACACCCAGCACGTTGACTCACAGGGCAGCAGGAAACGCTAACAAAACATAAAGTTAATTCACTTTAAAGTCCATCAAGCGTTTTCCCCAGTCGCCCGGAAACACATCAGCACTCTGCCTACGTCGTGCAGGCAGGCCTCCCTTGCATGTCAATCGTCAGCCATCTGCCTCTGCTCGGCTAAGCTTCTGGAGAGCCAGGCCCGGGGGCTCGACTGGGAGGCTCACCCCAGGGAGAGCATGCCGAGGACAGGGGAGTAGATGGGTATCATGGCCAGCACACATTCCCCCTCCATATCCCCCTTTATGTTACTCAAGCCTTCAT
This sequence comes from Plecoglossus altivelis, assembly GCA_036571765.1. Lineage (NCBI taxonomy): Eukaryota > Metazoa > Chordata > Actinopteri > Osmeriformes > Plecoglossidae > Plecoglossus > Plecoglossus altivelis. Next base: position 11,191,439 of record BROE01000021.1, on the reverse strand, counting down.
CTTCCTCTCTGCTCATAATGTGTGTGTGATTGAATAGTTCCCCAATCTGGAGAAACTGTGGTGGGTGGGAGGCAGGGGGTGGGAAGGGCTGGAGGGGGTGGAGGGGAGGAGCTTGAACTTATATTTGACCCAGCGAAGGAGTCTATGAGTCAGAGAGAGAGTAGCGGTACTGCAAGAGCAACAGAGTCTATATGATTAGGGATTTGACTGTATGTTCCTTTATTCATTATTTCCTGAATAATCAAAAAGAAACGCATTAGACATTGCAGATTGCACCTGCACCCATTTTAACAAGCAAACCCACACAAACAATCTTTTTTTCTGCTCAGCCCTACTCACAGACACACGCTCTACACACACACACACTCACACACACACACACACACATGCAGACACGTACACATCCACACAAACATGCACAAAAGGGAAGCCACTCAGTCTGAAAAGGGAGCCGGGTGTAATCAGTGTGGACCGAGGGGGAGATTCAATTAAATTTCTCTGCAGAAAGAAATGCCATAAACACAATACAACACTCTCTGTTCACATTCCATTATACTGTCAGTAGCCATGAATCACTATGAAAACAGCTTCATAGCAAGCTGCCTCCGCCTGAAATGTTGAATGTAAATGATTTCCCTCTAACCTCAGGCTAAGTTTTAATTATGGAAAAGCTTGCTGGGAATGATTTGTCCATAGTTGAAACACCGTGCTTCTAATCAGTCTGTGGAACCTGATTTGAAATGAGTTTCCAGTCATTGCAACTTGCTGACATTCTGAGGCTGATCCTGTTTCCCTGATTGCAATCTCCATACATCCAAGCTGTCTGCGCCAGGCTACATTCCCACCGCAATTATCGCCTCTCCACCTCCACAGCACAGTATTCCCAGACCCAGGCAGCTGCTTTCATGGAAGGGACACTGTCTCCAGTCGTGAGAGGAGGTGTTTCTGTCTGAAGACGCCCTGTAAAATGGTAAGAAGATGTAAGGAAATGACTTCAAACGCAAAGTGAAAAGTCCCTTGAGACTATCAGTCACAAGACTGGATCACTTAGGAACTAAAATAGAGCTGGGCAGAGAGCATAATTAGGCATTTTAAGTGCTTTACATAATACAGGCAGTCGTAATGAAGGTCCTATGGGAGAGAGGCTATGCTGCTGTTGTCACTCTGCTGCAAGGCTGCTAGAGCCTCCTCTTCTGCCAGGGGCCACAGGCAGGAGATGGAGGACTGAGGCCAGGGGCCACAGGCAGGAGATGGAGGATTGAGGCCAGGGGCCACAGGCAAGAGATGGAGGATTGAGGCCAGGGGCCACAGGCAAGAGATGGAGGTTTGAGGCCAGGGGCCACAGGCAAGAGATGGAGGACTAAGGAGGACTAGAAGACCTCGGGAAGGACAGGCTCTAATGGGGACCAAAATGACATCATAACAAAGTTTTAACACTAAATAGTTTTTTTCTAGCCTTCACCAAATAATGCAAGCATGAACAGTGAGCAGTACATCATCTGTTAACAGTACCTATTCTTATTTGGTTTCCCGAACAAGGATGATGGAGAGTTGGAAAAAAAGAAGACTGTGAGACTGCTGAACTGCATTTGGATTAGGACAAAGCAGTACACTAACAAACTCTCTTCACAGTTCCCTTCATTCGCCTCATCTGGCTTATTTCTCTGCTATCCTGCCATTTCACTCAGCTCCTCAGTGTCCCTTCCTGCCCCCGCTGTCTGTCTGACGCTCTCTGATGAATTCAGTACGCTTGATGTTGACGGGGCAGATTGATACAGGTTTTTTAATGAGTGATGTTTTATTAATGGGGCTCTAATCAGATTACCTGCAGGAAGACTGGCTCCATCCATCTCTCAGCCTCTCTGTCCAACCAGGAGGGAAGGAGAATCCCTGTCAGAGTGAGCATAGCCACTCGCCCCTGTCCTCACTCACTGCTCCTACATGTACGGTTACTGGATAGCCCTAACTCTTTATGTGCTGGGCCAGCATACTGACAAAATGAACAATCCTCTAGCTGTCCTGGATAGGCAAGACAGTGGGAGAGAAAAGGTAGAGGTCATGGGGGTCACCTCCTTGAGTTCTGACCTTAGTGGTTTCCTCAACCAGACAGCTCATCGGAAGAAGAACTTTGGCTGAGTTACTTTTCCAACTGGCCTGAGGCTCAGCCCTCCACATGCCCCTCTGAGCCCCCTGACCTGGACAACCACTTGGGAAAGTCTCGCCCTTCACACTGGGGACTCCCTTACTGATTTATTAAAACACCCTGGAGCTACCTTGTCACGTCCAATCATTCATCCAATCCTGCTAGTCGACCCAATCCCTTCACCCCCTTGTCAGGGGAAATGGCCTGGGCTGCTTCATCAGCACCTGGTCTTTAAGGCCTGACCTCATATACAGGGAAGTGGTGGGGGGGGGGGCAGGTTAGGCTGGGACACTGACATCACTGTTGGATGTTGATGACTTGCTCTTGTAGATAGAGAAGCTGGACTGAACGGCTGACAGCTGTGTCCAGGACATAGGATCGAACACATTAACAATATTCCTCTGTCAACAGCCTGCATACAGCAACATACTTTACTAGGTAGGCCAACACAGCCAGCTGAGAGCCTGGTAGGAGAGCAGGGGGGAGGGTGGAAGACGGCTGACTCCATGTGAGGTGAACTTTGGAACAATGATTTATGGAGCCGCTGTGATTGAGGTGTCAGGATTTATGACCAGACCTGCTGACAGCAATTACTCCCCAAATGCTCTGATAGATCTGCTTATTAATGCAAGTACACAGGTACGCAGCCACTCTGGGCTCCCCGGAAAGGTTAGATTTATCATGCTGACATTTTTCTTGTATTATGCACCCACATTCTTCTGGTGCGGCCCAGGCAGAAGCAGAGGGGGCCGGGACCCTCCGCTGCTGCCCCAACATAGAGGAAAAGGAAAGTCGAACCCTGGTATGTTGCATGAGTTATTTGCAGTTAGAATGCAGTCACCCCCTCTCTCACACACGCATATATGTTGATTGTGATCCATCAATTGAACCAACAATCTGTAAACGTCTGTGGACGGAAAAATATTGCTCATGTCAAAGAAGCAAATGGACCAATGTTCTCATTACTGCAGGCATTACTCACAACAACCAAAAGAAGAAAGAGAGAGAGGAAGAGAGAGAGAGAGAGAGGAAGTGTGAGGAGAGGGCGGGATAGAGAGAAGGGAAAAAGAAAAAGAATGAGAGAGAGAAACGACAGACAGGATGCAATGATCATATTTCCAATAGAAATGCTGTTTAAAATTGAATCACACCAACCTGCACCTTAGGACATCTGAGGCTGTCATGTAATAATTTGTCACCATTATTTACGCTCACTGCAAAACACAGCCATTGCTGCTGCAGCAGTAGATGCATCAGTCCCAGATTACAGACAGAGGAAATCAGGACACGGCCACTAAAACCACTGGTGATGGAGAGGACACGCAAATTAAAGAGAGACTGAGAGTGTGTGTGTGTGTGTGTGTGTGCCCTCCCTTGTGAATAAATGTGTGCGTGTCCATGAAGCTTTTGAACCAGGTATGGGTATGTCCTCAGAGGCAGGAAATGACATACCCCTTGAGACACCAGCACCTGAGAGTCTGCTCACTACACAACCAGAGATCCACTCTTCCAGCTCTGAGATGGGCAGGTGCTGGTGTTGTTGCTGCCTTTCAGTGAGCAGCTGTTCAGACCCAGGACACCAGGTGAACTGCCCTCTGCCTGACCAGCCATCGACCTCAATGAATCAGTGTTGTTCTGCTGTGTGAGCCAGGTGGGCGAGGGAGGGGGCTTGTTCCCCCAGCGTCACACACCTTGGGGTTGATGTGTTAATAGAGTCAGAGCTGGGATGCGGGGGGTGGGGAGATGGACTCCAAGGTGTTTCCTCATGATAATCTGTTCTCTTAGGAGCTCCACTCAGCCCTGTGTGCTGACTACTAATGCAAGGCTAACAGGACAGTGCTGAATGTTAAACTCTGCTGAGAAGCTAGCTGATTCCTTCTGCCCAAACACACAGCACACTTGCAGTAAACAGGCAGGGTTGAACAAACCAAGGACGGCCAGATAGGATAAAACCTTTTAATGAATATTACCTACTCTCAGGAATGGCCAGACTGATCTGTCATTCTGAAATGGGATTCTAAAGCCCAATGAGCATTGTGTTGGCCCATCATGGGTCTGCCCTTAAGTAACCCTGTGAGTGTGATGTAAAAATATACCAACAGATTGAGGGGTTTTCATCCGTCCCAACTGTCTCTCCTGTCTAGCTTCATCACACTCCGTCATGAGTCTATAGGGGGCTGTTGTGTTTTTGTATGTGGGCATGCATGTGAGTATGTATGGAAGAAAGAGAGAGAGTGAAAGCAAGAGAGTCCATTTGTAGTCAAGTCGTGTGTGAAAGAGTGAAAAACAGAAATCAGGCGGGAGAGAGGAAGGCCCCATCTTCCAGACTCTCCAGTCAACAATGTATGCATTTATGCAATAAAAGCAGGAAAGGCTGTAGGGCTAAGAGGTGAGAACTTGGTCTGCTCTTCTGGGACGGCCAAGCAAAAAGCGAGGGAAATGTGCTGTCCAAAGGTTCAGCCCAAAGGGACTGACAGCTCTTCTCTCCAGCCAGTTAGGGCAGCCTGGTCCTGGGCAAGCACAGCACAACCTGGGGGGAGACGAGGAGGAAGATAGAGGGGGCAGCTCTTCACTCACCCCAGCTCTAGTGTTCGTTTGGCAGGAAACATATTGAGTTAAAGAGGAGTTTGACCCTGAGAGCACACACTCCCTTTTTTCATTATGTAGACAAGTAAAGGGTGCCACGGGTGATCACCTACATAGAGAAGGAGCAGAAAAAGAGAAAGAGAAAGAGAGAAAGATGGAGTGAGAGAGAGAGAAAGGAAGATGGAGAGAGCAAGGAGGCGGGGAAAGAAAGAACGAGAGAGAGAGGGAGACGGAGAGAGAGAGAGAGAGAGAGAGAGAGAGAGAGAGAGAGAGAGAGAGAGAGAGAAAGAGAGAAAAGGAGGTGAAAGTGTTCATTTTCTACACAGGAAAGCACTACAATCACATTTGGATCATTCCAGCAGATTGCAGGCACAGTGTTCCTCTTCTGTATCACTTTCACACATTGCATGTCCAGAATGTGGGTTATGGCACGCACACGCCCTCGCACACAAGCACAAATATTGGCATATTAAAATAAAATGTTACGGCTCAACATTATCTTTCATTCTTACCCAAAAAGTTCTTAATTATTGATCTTTTCTGTCTCTTTCAATACTGTAAGTGCCATGGGTGAGAATCATTATAACTTTCATGCAAACTCAATTGTCAACCCTAGCCTGCTCTCCTCATGCTGAGTCTCTCTGACCAAACTGACTTGTTCTGGTCGCACGCCAGAGGCCCACAGCCGATATGTGGCCAGATAGGAAAGTTTCAGTTCTCTCAGTTAAAGTTTAATCCTGGAAATGGAAGGCAGAGAGCAATATGTTTCATGTCAGCCCTTAGGCTTGTTGGCAAGCAGGATACTCAGTACAGCTTGAGTAAGGGCCTGCTTGCCCTAGGAAGAGAGGAGGGAGGGAGGGAGGGACTGGAGAGGGGGGAGGGAAGTGGTACATGCCCACAGAGGGATCATCCAGTATTAGGATGGGAAGTTCCTGGAAGGCTCCAGGACTTGCAGGTCCTACAGGTACAAGAAACAGGGACAAGTCTCAGGAGCACTGAGCAGAAATGTCCAAAGCCATCTGGGAACACGACAGAAATTGTTCCCTAAAAGTCAATGTACAAAACCCTGTGTACTGAGCTCTCAGAGACATACTTACTGCATACACACAAAGACTGCAGCATGTTTAATGTCAACCGAAAATGTTTTGTCATGTATTTTCTTTTGGGGATTGAGTTGTTACATGGGATGACAAGGACACAGAGTTCCAGGAAGTGAAAGGTAGACTGCAATCATGCCACTTTGGAGGTCTCCTCCCTGGACCCCAGGATGATGACACAGTGTGGAGCCATCGACCTGCTTCCTCTCGTCTAGAAAGCAGGGATCAGAGCCAGATTAAAAACAGAGGGAATGAGAACACAGACACTTAAAAACCGGTGATGAAGAGAGAGCGAGCGAGAGAGGGAGAGAGAGAGAGAAAGAGAGAGAGAGAGAGAGAGGGAGAGAGAGAGAGCGACAGAGGGAGAGAGAAAGATCAAGAGAGAGACAGAGGGAGAGAGAGAAAACGTGTGCGTGTGTGTCTTTGAACTCCTCCACCAAGTCTTTGTGATAAATCCCCCCTCCTCTCATGCACCCCTGTGTCTATCTGCGGTGGTCTGGTCACTGTACCCAAGCTCCCGCTAGTTCCGTTCTGTTTCCCTAGAACAAACCGTGTGTGTGGACCCCCACCTGTTAACCATCCCTCTGTTCATCTGAAGAGGCCTCACTAGAAAGATGTCCCACGTAGTCCCTGGAACCTCTTCTCTTTGTAGTGTGGCATTCAGCTGTTTCTCACCTGTCTTCCAGTTTGTCTCACGTTGATGTTGTCCTCCAAACAAAGCACGCATCCCCTAAAAAGCACAAAAACATGTTATGAACCTTCAGAAAAAAGCTGCGGCCAATGGAAAATGTGTCTTTAATAAGCCTGCTTAAATTTGCATCTGTGTTTTCAGCTTTTCTCCAAATTCATCTTCTCGACTGTGACTGATACCTGTTTCTGACAAACACAATTTCTGTAGGCCTCACTAAGCCCCCAATCAGTTTGACCTTTCACCTGCCTTCCAAGTGTCAATCTTAAATCCTTCCTCTTTGATCGACAGAGATTTAGACACAGCATATTTGGTGAAGATCTGTGCTTTGTAAGTGGCACTGTGAGCTTTAAGAGGATTATATTTATAATGCTGCATTTCCATCTGCATGGTAAACCCTTTAACATTAAGGCTACATTACTAAATATAGTGTTTAAAGACCGTTGGCTGGCTGCTTTGTCCTGCCTCTGAGTGATGAAATTAAGGATAAAATCTGTGAAAGAAAAGTGTGTTTTTCACTTCCACTGTGAAGAATTGCCATGGAGATGTGATTTACAGACATGGCTGTCAGATTACTGGCTGGGGCTGTGGAGAGGAAGAGGGTAATGAATCCATTCTGTGGCCTGTTCCGTGCTGTTCTCAGCTGCAGTCAGGAGCCTGCACTCCGCTGAAGGCTGTTTCCCTTTCCACTAATAAAGCAGACATCCATCTCCCAGCCCTTTGCCGTTGTCCTCCTACCCCTCTTCGTTCACTCCTCCTTCTTCTCATCCCCCCATCTCAGCACAATTAATCCAGGATGTCTTAATGACCCTGAGAGAAGTTACTGCAGATGATTGAAATTACCCTCCACACACTGCACTGCCAATTAGAGTTAGAGTGAACCCCTAGACCTCCGTCTTTTTCCTCCTCCTCTCATTCCTTCCATCTCTCTCTCATCTGCCCATCCCTCCTTCCTTTCAAGCAGGCTGTCTCGCATATCTGCAGGTCAATGGCACCAGATTTAATTAGATTCTGTTTTGCCATTTACATCTCTTGTCAGGGGTTGTTGTTGTTATTCAACTGCTGCTGTAAATTTAAAGTGGGGTGAACAGATACACAAACAGAACCACACACACACACAATGTAATCACTGATAGTGACTCCTAATGCGTGCACCCAACACACATGTACACAGACCAGCGGACAAATAAAACTGAAAATATATTGCCTTGAGACTTTTCATCTCTACCACATATCACGAAAAAGAAAAAAATCTTTTCATTTGAGAAAAATAGTCCAGCCTCAATAAAACAGAGTGAGGCTGACAGCACTGAAAAATAATTTGTTCATCTGGCCGTCAATTTACGTTTACACTCAAAACACTGGGCAGGAGCAAGAGTGGCACACCTGATTTCCGTTTCGATTGCCATTTTTATCAAAATAATGATATAGTAATAATAATGACCAGTTCAATGCCTTTTATTTTACTTGCCCCTTGCTCTCATATCAGGAAGATTTGCACAGGAATGTAAAAGACAGAATAGTAACATGTAGATTGTTAATAAAGATATGCATAAATACTGTAGAATGCCAGTCAGCGGTGCTTGGTATAAAATAATAATCTTGTTGGGTGGAAACAGAGAGCTAATCTGTCTGTTCCACGTCTTTAGAGGTTTGTAGGCGTCAGTACCCTGGACAGCGCCATGAGAGTCAGGACCCTGGACAGCTCCTACTCTCAAGCCCCTGGACAGCTCTGCATTGACCATGTGCATCCAGCTGGCGGCACTCAGATGAGCAGCTGGAGGGGCAGTGCTGCAATTAGCTCAGCGCCAGAGGACCCACTCAGTACAGCCGCCATAGAGGTTAGACTGGAGCTGCATAGCAGAGTGATGAACAACTCCAGGGTGAACTGTGGAGCTGATGATTAAGAGACATGATCATAACTGACTATAGCCAGGTTCAAACTGAATGGTAACCCTACATGCACACCCTGTGGAATGGCTTCATCCCTCACAAATGAGTTTTGGAACCACATGTCTAGTTGTATCAAGGATAAGTTAATGGAGGCATTTATCATACACAAGTTGTCAGTTTTTCGGTATATTGTGTGAATGTACGTTGATGCAAATGCCCAAATACATGAATACCCACTATGGCCATTAGTTATTTGTGTCTAAAAGACCTGTGTATTCTCTATTTCCATACAGCCATGTAATAGCAGATATGATATGGAAATGAGTCAGAGCTAAAAGTGCGTAGTGATGTAAAAACACAGTGTTTGAGTTATGGGGAGGGGCGACATAACATGACATTCCCCATTACTGAGATTACCAACCGTCTGTGTAATTTCACCCATTTTACTGTGTTTGTGTGTATGCAGTATTTCCATGTGTTCCGTATGTGTGTATGTGCATGCGTGTGTGCACGCAGTTGGTGTTTGTATCTGCGGGGTATAAATCATGATGAAGACCGATATTAGACTGCCTCTGGCAATAGAAACTGTCCTGAGTTACTCTCCAATAACGTCAACCAGTTTATTTTGACCTCTTTTGAACCTGATGCTCTGAATGAATTCAGGGATGAAAACGTACCGTCTATGCATGTTCACTGATGGTTTATGTATTGAATCCAGAAACAGCAAATGGCTTTCAGTAGGTCCGGCTATGTATCTATGAAATATGTATTCCAACAAAATCATCTTATCCCAGTAGTAAATGAATTGAACGAAACCAGTATTATGAATTGATGTTCTGTGGTTTATGTGTGTTGTTAGATTTAAGGCCTTGGCTTTCAGTCAGTTGCATTGATTATTTAAAATGGTTATCCTAACAAAGCTAACTCTGGTGATAATATGCTTCACAAAAATAAAGAGAAAAGTTTTGAGAAAGCACTTTCATATTTGCTTGAAGTAAAAACTGTATTTTCAGTCTATCACTGGCAAGAACAGATATTTTCTAACTTAATTGCAATGGATGTCAACGAGTACATTTTGAGTGTCTCCCCTTCAAAAGAGGCACTGGGAACAAGACAAGCTGCGCATGTTTATTCTGTTTTCAAAGATTTTTCTTTCTTGGAGTCAAATCAGTAAATTAAGCTTTCACAACAACAGATGCCAAATATAAATTATGAACAAAAGTCATTAGAAAATTATCCTTTAGTTGAATAGCAAAACAGCATACGTTTTAGTGATGTAGTGCAACACTCACACAGAGGACAACTATGTCAGTATGATAAAAGTTTACCTGATTTTATCAAAACATGTCACTCCCAAAGTTCAGATGTATTAATATCTAGGTCAATCTAAGCCTGGAGCGACAGAAAAACCATTGGAAACAACAGACAAATATCCTAGACCAGACATGTCAAGTGAGAGGAGGAAATAGGGAAGCAAGAGAGAGAGAGAAAAAGGGAAGCAAGAGAGGGAGAGAGAGAAAGAAAGACTACTGTACAGTGGTGCACTTTACGAAGGGTACATGAACCCTTGTGAAAGTTGGTGAGTGTGATTCCATGTCCTCCCACGCACCTGTTCTACCCTCACTGTGACTGGTTCTTTGGTGCCTGCTGATCCTGACATGCCACGCATTTCTGATCATGTTTCAAAGGTGGTGATTGAAGCCTTGATTCTCACCCAGCTCAACTTGACTGATGAAGTATAATTGAGCTGGGTGTCTGTTTTTCTAGCCTGATGAAAGATGCACACTCATCCACAGCTGGCCCACTAACTTTGAAGTCACTTGTTTCATCTTTGTTGTCTGTTCTCAAAACTCAATTAAAGATGGAGCTGCATCTGATGAGCCGTTACAAAGGTGTGCAACTACACTTCTGCATCAAATGCAGAACTTTAGACTTCTCCCTGTTTTTGTGAGGGAAGATCAACTCGATCAACTGATTTCGACATGACTTTCGGAAGCTTGTATTGCAGAACTCTCATCCTTTTCATCAAATGAATGGTCAAGAGAAACTTGATCTGACGGCTGGAGTTGGTTGTACTGCCAGGCATGTCTGGGCGTCTGAGCTGGAGTGGTCTGACAGGCCCCACTTGATCACTGATTCACATTTCAATTTCAACATCACTTGCCATTACACATGATTTTCCTCCTCTCAAAAATATGTCCTAATATAAGTTGCTGCATGAGGAAGCTATGGCCAGAGCCTGGATTAAACGGTCATTTACGAGGGCAGTTACCTCCAGAGAGGTGGAGTGGAGTGGGAGTCTAATGTCTTGTGACAGCTCGGGATGCACTGGACTTTCTTCATTATCTCTATTTAGACAGCTAATTTCAGTAGCGTTCCGGCTACGTGAGCTGAGTTGATGGTGAGATGGTGTGGCACACATAGAGCGGGGGGAGGACTGATGACCGGCCACTCACTCCATTTGTTATTCAGTTAGCTGAAAACTGGTCAATTAAACTGGTAAAGAAGATCTCTTTTCTGCAGTCCAGTGTTCTCATGGCACATCGATTTGTTTCTCATAATCACTGTCTGTGCTGCCCGGGCAGAAGGAAGAATACTTGAGTAGGAAGATTGGAGAACGTGTAGAGAGATGGGGCAAGAGAGGAGTGGAGACACTCATTGTTCTCTTGACCAGCCTTGCCCAATGCTCTGACGGAGTGTAGCTGCCATCTCTGGCGCCCTCAGCAGGCAAACACCTGCACTGTTAATCCTCCTGAAACTACAGGTGGCCTTGGAGTCCAAATGGATGAGGGCGCTTCACATTTTTTTGCTCTGCCCGTCTCTCAGCTTTGCTTACAGTCAACCCAAATAAGAGCTGATGGAGGGAATCCAGTAAGGGTTCTGAGTTGGAACAATAATTGGTTTTCTGAGAAGTGCAACATTTATAAACATTAACGGTTTACCCCAGAAATAGCCTGCCCACTGAGCCACACTATTGCATGATTGTAATGAGTTTGTTTTTGAAAACAAAAGCGGAGCATACAGGAGCGGTAATAAACAGCGAGAGGGGGGGGGGGAATAACACATTCAAGTTCACAGCATGGAGTCACTCAGCCCAGGAGACACGGTCTCCATCCAGCCTCATCTGATGGGCAGTAAAACAACACGGCCATTACAGTCCTCTTGACACCTGTGTGGATTTGTTCAATTGAAACTGTGGAGAGAAGGGAAGAGAAGGGAGGGGTAGGAGAAGGAGAGGGGTGAGAGAAGGCGAGGCACAAGAGGGAGGGGAGGAAAAGTTGCGAAGACCGATAGAGAGAGAAATGAGCGGGAGTACACAAACACAGAAGCAGAGGGAAATTACAAAAACCAGGGGGTAGTAGAGAACGGTGCAGTGCACCCACTAATGCACTGCATCCACTGGTGCGGTGCACCCACTAATGCACTGCATCCACTGGTGCGGTGCACCCACTAATGCAGTGAATCCACTGGTGCAGTGCATCCACTGGAGTGAGATGGGATGTCAGGCAGTAGTACAGTATAAACACAAGCACAGGCTCTACAGAGAAGGGGGAGCTTCATTTGTTCTGTTTGTTTATCAATAACTGTGAAATGTGTTGGAAATATGATTAGGTTGAGGACAAGAGCATTTACGCAATCAACCTTTTTGTCTGAAAGTGTTTCAATTCAAAGTGTGTGTGTTTGTGTGTGTGTGGTTAGGGGCTGATTTGCGCATGACAGGTCCCTGTGTTGGTGCACACAGAACCAGGTTAATTACTTTTCTGACCTTCTCTGGCAGCTTAAAGGAACATTTCGATCATAACGGAGTAGATAGTAGAGCCAGGGATGCTGAGTCAATGTGCAAAATGAAATACAGCAGATTCTCTAAAGTGTAACCTTATTTACCTTAGCCATGATTTATCAGACGTTTAAATAAGCCTGCTCTGACACTGATTTAATGTCACAGAGGCCACAGACTGCATTTATTCTCAAGGTACTTGGCCGCTCTTGATAGAGCGTCTATGCAAAAAATATTTTTTAGAACATAGAGTAGGTAGGGTTCCAGCATTTTGTAACACAATGGCAAGGCTGCGCCTGTGTGTGTGTGTGTGTGTGTGTGTGTGTGTGTGTGTGTGTGTGTGTGTGTGTGTGTGCGTGCGTGCGTGCGTGCGTGCGGAGATAATGGTCTGCAGAGTCCTATAACTCAAGGGGATGAAGGGTGAGATGCCTTGTGGATGTAACTCATGGTTTGTTTTTCTGACAGTGAAACACTAGACTGTAACCACTCAAATAAATGTCACGAGCAAACGCAGACTAACAAACAGCTTTTCAGGGGATCACTCACACCTCCACATTTGCAGGAGCAAACAAAACAGGGCCATTTTCTTTGATGATTATTCACTTTAACAAAAGCAGAGAGTACCTTAAATAGTATCATATTTGAAGTCTAGATAAAACAGGTGTTTCATGTACATTTAAGTCCACAGTCCATGAAAGAAATATATCAGTAGTGCATCTGCCAATGGCAGATATTTGAGTGTCTGTGCCACAGTGCCGCTCCTTTCTTTCTGTCACTGTTTGATACGGATTCATCTGTCTTCATCGGTGATCTGGGTTGGCAACAGCCTCCATCTCTCAGCGCTCAATCTGATCTCCATGATAAACAAACCCAGAACAATTAAAAGAGATATGAGGGATGACAAACTCATTAACATGGGGCCAGCCTGACTTGACGGGAGGGGGGATTGTGTGCAGTCAACAAAAGACAAATAAACAATCATTTGGGTGAATGAGCAACAAACGTTCTAATTATGTGCGCAGAGGACAAAATTAAAGACAAAAATTCATCCCAGGAATTGAGGGATATATTCTCCCTACAGCCTGCTGACCTGCAAACAATTAACTGATATCTTGCTCTGATTGACGTATCGTCTGGTTTCATCTGATGATATCGCATGCGGCAGGGAGTCCTAGTTTGTAGGAAAGCGAGAGGCTCTCTGAGGTCTTGTGGTTGAAGAGTCTTTAGTGTAACAACACACAGGGCTTATCAGAGCTGAGAGTCTCTCTTGATTCAGCTCTAGCGCCCACGGCTAACTCTTCTTCAGGTGAGCAGAGTAGACACCGCCTTTGAAACGTCACCCCATCGCTCCAGGCTCGGGATAATGATGATCGTCCTGGCTAAGGAAAGGAAGAAGAAATACAGCCCAAGTCTCCCGTGGTTAATTATGATAGTCAAGAGTTTTGAAAAGCAGGTCAGCACAAGCTTTAAAATGCTAATGTTTGTTTCACGACACCATTTCCAAACGCAAATGTGAGTAAGAGAACATGATTTTAGTACAAAACGGCATTCTGGCTGCTGATTGGTGTGGGAGTTGCACATGACCGTCAAATACAACTTGCACTGTATTTTTCAAAGCATCCCAATCATCTTCCACAAGAACCAAACAAGGCTTTTCAAAATAAAGGACAACTACATAACCAAATGTGCTGAAGGGTTGGCAGTAGCAGAGAGACCGTTCTGTAGATTTCCATCTTTGAAAAGCCCCACTATCAACACAGACAAGAGAGATATTCAGACCATGGTAAGACAGCTACACGCGTTGCACAAGTAGCTGGCAGACATGACAGGCTTTTAGCAGCTGTGTTTGTGAGTGACACCCTGGCCCATACAAGGCTGTTGTGCGGGCAGGGGCTCCCCAGGGATTAGTTGAGAGAGGCACTTGATGTGGTCATGACAGAGGGAGGCTTTCTGAACATCACCAACACCTTCCAAACCTGTGCAAGCACTGCCCATGATAAATAGTGCTTAAAGTCCATTTCTTCCCTCACAGTGCACGGTACTAGCGCACGCACACACTGAATAAAGACCCTGCAGGGCCAGAATAGAACAGTCCTCGATATGACTGATAAAGAAAGAAGACAGGGTTGATTATGATAACTACACATTATTCAGCCTCTAAAATACCACAGCACCCCAGGCTGGGAGAGGAAGAAGAACTTCATGCCATGATCAATAGCACAGATTAAACTCCAGAAAGCCCAGCAAGTCCTGACGCTTTAATTGCAAAGTTTATAGCGTAGCCACAGAGGCAGTCTCTCTTTCTCCTTCTCTGTTTCCATGTCTCCTCTCGCCATCTGTCGCTCTCTTTCTCACTCTCGCTTTCTCGCGTGTGCACTTTACCTCTCTATTTGGGGGTCTTTGGGCAAGAAAAACAAGACATCCATTTAGTTTCTCCATCCCCATGTTAACAATGGCCTTCCTGAGAACAACAGAGCACCTTGCGCATCTCTTTCACAGCCTCTAAGAGCAAGATACAATGCAGTCATTAGTTAGCCAGAGAGGGCTGGAAATCAACATCAAAATGTCTCCCATACACCCACACACAGACAAAATGGCTTCAGCACCTCAGCACTCGGTTCATTTATAATCCTTTGTTTTCATGTAATTACTGCGAGAGAGCCTTTCTCAGAGACCACTATTCTATTCACACTGCATGACCTTGAATTGGACAAAAAGCAAGTGTTTAGGTTCAATGTTTTCTCTGTGTTTTGTATTTGCAATCTTTTCAGTTTACTTATGCACGCATGCATGCATAATGTGTGTGTGCACGTTCTTGTGGGTGCAGCCTTGTATGTATGTATGTATGTATGTATGTATGTATGTATGTATGTATGTATGTATGTATGTATGTATGTATGTATGTATGTATGGATGGATGGATGGATGTATGTATGTATGTATGTATGTATGTATGTATGTATGTATGTATGGATGTATGGATGTATGGATGTATGGATGTATGTATGGCGTGAAGACATTGAACCTCCCTTTCTCACTCTTTCTGGAGTGACAGCAGGATAGAAGTATGTATCAAACACACCAGCCTTCTCCAAGCCTCTCCATCCTTCTCCAGCCCCCCTCCCCCCATGCATCCCTGGAGCTTCCCAGTCCCCAGCTGGAGGACTGGAGAGCTGGAAATCAGAGTCAGTCATGAGAATCATCCCCTGAAGAGCAGTAATGTGGACTAGAGTTCAGCTGAGGTAAACACTACTCACACTACTCCCTGGAGACACAGAGGAGGAGGGGGGGGGGGTGGATATATCACGACAGGAAGTCAGACAAACATACGTACGTACATACAAACATACAAACAGAGAGAGGTTGTTGGTACTGCATGCAGGTGACATCAGCTATAGGCTGAAGGAGCAGAAGATGGACAACAAGCACAGCTTAAAGAGCAGATCAAGACAGGATGTTTACAGAAGAGAAAACGGGCGTGGCAGGTTGAGGGAGGCTCACTTCTGTTGACATTTAAAGGAAAATGGAGGATAGTACTATCATGTGCCTTCGCCCGTGGTTTCTCCTTTAGATGATTAACATCCACTGGAACTAGGTGAGGACTTGCATTAATGCTGTGATAATGCTACTGGTGCGCACGGGTCAGTTAGAGCAGAGGAGGGACAGGGAGGGAGGGAGACTGAGTGTGTAATGATGTAAGGACGCTTCAGAATCGAATCTGCGAGTGCAGCAAACAGAAGGGAAATGGATTTAGACTGAAGAAATTAAAATCTGATAACGGAAGCCAAAGTGTGAATATTTTCTTATTCTTTCGTTACCAGAAGGTAATGTAAGTGGGAAGAAATTACCTTCCATACATATTTCATTTCCCCGAATTTACACTTTGATCTCCAAATGCCCTGCTCTCCGTAAATTAGATGAAACTATTCAATTTCACACATTTTACCAGCTCAATATTGGCTTGCTCATGAAGAAACTTTATTTGTTGGAACAGGCCGAGTAAGGAATCCTGAGCATTCAATGGAAGTGAAAGGATGGTTATATTCATTGATACCACCTTTACTCCACAACAGACTTTTGTGAATATTTTGTAAACAGGTGTGTATCATAAACCACAATTATCTGTTAATAACATTTCAGTCATTTAACACTTTCTTGAGAAACATTTATTGTCTGAGCAAGAATGTGACCATCAGTTTCTTCAGCATCATCAACCCGCCTTTGAGCCATCTGCCTCTCAAGGTCGTCAGTTCAATCTTTGTGTTCTTGCTTCCTTGTGTTATGCTAATCTTTGGCTCCATCTATCCTTCCTTCATTCCCCCTCCTGAAAGCGTTTTCTTGCCAGCACTCATGGTGGACTGCTGTATCACTACGGCTGTATTGATTAAATGAACCACTCTGATATAGAAACAAGAAAGGCACACAAATTGCACTTTAATCTATCCATCAACCTCTCACGCGCACATATACACAAACAGCCCTCACCCCCCAACACACTCATAAAGATGTACGTGCAAACACACACGAGCTGAATTGCTGATTAAAAATTGCATTTATTGACGGTGCACAAATGCATTTCAATTAGGGTTAACTGTGACAATGTTAGTGATAAAAACATGGCAGACCGCCATGCACACTAGAACACACACGTGAGACACAGAGAGTGTTGGGCAGCTTGCCAGTAGTGTTTATCAGCTACTGTCAGGTGTGTAATTACTCTAGCGGTCCTCACACAGCTAAAAAGCATGGTTGCCAAATCCTCCCTGCCACATCCCACCCCACACAGACACAGCCATTCAAATGGCCCCACTCTGGCTGAGGCTGGTGGGACTAAACAGCAGCCAACAGAGGAGGACCCCTCTCATGTGACCTTAAATCAAAGAGTACAAAACAGTCGGGAGAGACATTAGAGAACCTTCAGTCAGACCGTGACCAGATCTTACCCCAACTTCCTCTGCAAATCAACAATTTGGGCGAGAACCGTACAGAACTTGTACATTCAGTGCCTTATACAGCATTCCGTGCACACCATTATCTGCTGAAGGAAACCACAACCATGTCAAATCTTCTCAAACCAAACCACCTTCTCAAACACATGAGAAATACTTTTTGTTTTAATTTGTTGATAGTTCTTCGTATACATATTATTTTGGAAAAGAAGGAAGCTTCAAATTGAAAATATTTTCTATGCTAATAACCAGACAAACCAAGTAAAACAGTTTTGTTTTTTGTTTTTTTTATTGTCTGTAGCAACTCTAATCTACAGGTTGGTCATGGTGTCATGCACCATAGGAATGCATTGTAGGTGGATGGTGCATTCAAAAGTAATTGCTTCTATTTTTGTTTTGATTCCAGTGAAATTTATTGCATTAATTTTATGTTGAGTTTCAACTGTGACGCAGATAAAGAGCACATACTTCTGCTCATCTTCTGAGGTCAATCATTCACATCTAAGCAGTCCAGTCAGACCATGGACTCTGTCAACAGAATTGACAGATAGATGGTGTAGTGGAGAGTATGGGACGAGCTGTGCTGTGCCATGTTAGTCTGCTGTGACACTCAGCCAGCCTGCCGAGGCCTGAGGTCAGTGGGACTCTGAGTCTGGTGTTCTGTCAGTGTGAAGTCAGCTAGCCAGGTCACTGGTGTGGCAGGAGACGGATGCTTTTAGACTTCCCCAGGATGAGACCAGCAGCTCTGCTCCCACAGGCACATGGAGCTGAGCACTTAGCCCACTCATCTTGCCCTGCCCATAGGGCGACCTTCCAGTGGTCCCTGCAGGTCCCTCCAGGGGAACATCTCTGTTAGAGAGCCAGAGCCTCTCACCCCCTCTTCCAGCCTCCAGACTCCCAGGCCAGCTCCCAGGGTGAGATCAAGTAACACAGCTAAAAGCCACATTCAGGATGGAGGACAGAATAGGGGAATGAGGGACAGAAAATTGATATTGAGAATGAAAGAGAAAGAAAATGACAAGGGTATGTCATGACATGATGTCTGTATAAAAGCCATGATTGTTAGCCAACCAGGTCTCTTCAAACCTTACCAGAAGATCTTTTTCACTGCCTACCACCAATATTACAGTAATGCACACAGGCAGCATGTGGATTTTATAACACTGTAACAGTTCAGGGTTAGGAGTGAAGTTGCTGACAGCAATACAACAAGGGCACACCATGTTTGAAAGTCCCTTGCCCCAATAAAGCCAGCAAACATTTGCCCACTGTCCAGGGCTTGTCTGATTTGACCTCTATTCTATGATGGCAGGCTATGGTATTATCATAAAAGTAGCTCTGGTCTCAGTTAAATGTTTGTTTTTCATTCTTCACCAAGGATAAGATAAAATGGTAGAGGTCAGTGCAGTAAAGGTCTTGTGATATCTTATCCTCCACTTTCCTCCTATTCCATATGGAATACGGACACTGGGATAATGAGAAATGGCTGGACGTCCAACTGCTATGAATTCTAAACCAGTAGCAAATCTGCATGATGGGCCCTATGAAAATGTGCTTGGTAAGAAGGCATTTATGTATTTTTACCATGTAAAGTAGCCTCTTTAAATTCATGGGAATCAGCAATTTTGTCTGCCTGAACTCTTTGTCCGACAGATAATTCTGTCCCCTCTCCTCGATAGGAAGTTCAGTTTCACTCAATCGATGTCAACGTAAAAGTTTGCCACTTAGATGTAAAACATGCTAATTCACTCCGCACCAGTTGAGGTTGTATTTAGACGAATATACATTACAATCTCAAGGAGTTTATTTTATTCTGGACATTTCGAAACAATCAAGTATCATTCAGTTTAACCACTGACATCTAAAAATGATGGGCAAAATAAGGCTACAAAGCACAGAGATAAACTGGCACATACAGTGCTGTGCTATGCCAGTATGGCTACCATTAAATCAATCAATTTTGCATTTCTGGGTGACAGTCATATGTTTTCCCTCGGCTAAGCTTCATGTTGCATTCATCACTGCCAGTAGAACGCAGAAGCTAATGCACATGTATTTATTGGAGATTTCAACAAAGTGGAAACTGTATAGAAATTAATGAGAAAAAAAAGTCATGTTTCTACACGGCCAAATGCAAAGTCAATTAAACAAAACCAGCTGCCACATTGTGTGACCTCCAGGTTTTAGGGTGATGGTGAGTCATCTCTATCTGAATGAGAAGAATAATGAGACGCCAACCAGCCAAATGGAAACAATGCTCTGGTGTATGGCTCCTGCTGTTTAACACTGCTAGAGGCTGCTCCTGTCAGAGCTTGTCTTGCTAATTATGATCGTATGATATGTCGAAACAACAGTTTCTCCAAGACCCATGTGGCTGTCTCCTTATACTCCATCAAACATCGCTGATAAACAGTCCAACCTAGGATCAGCTTTACATGTATACTAAAGGGCAACATACAGTACAGGGGGTCTCCGTGATTGATGCATTGTTTACTGTGCATGGGCTCGCCAGGACTCTACAGAACTGGGTTTGTGATGCGGCCGTGGGAGAGGTGGCTCAGGTCCAGCAGTGATGGAGGTCTGTGGTGTCCCAGGGCTGCAAGGCAGCTGTAGGGATGCAAGGAAGCTGTAGGGATGCAAGGCAGCTGTAGGGTTGCAGGCAGTCAGCTGACGGAGGGAACTGAGGGCCTCCTGTGTTCACCTCTGCACTGCAACACTGAGAGATGGTCGGGTGACCTTCAGGGAACAGGTGTTGGTGTCAGCGTTTACTCCGTCACAGCCCACTGAACAGCGCTGCACAAACACCCCCACACACACGCACACACACATGCACACACACACGCACACACACACATGCTCACCCAGAGCGAGCGGTTTAAGAGCGAGACAGCCAGAGAGAGGGAAATGAGAGAACAGAGGCACAGAAGAGGTGGCAGTGGGCGAGATCAGGAGTGAGGGAGAGGAAGAGAGATAGGGAGAGAGGTGCAGCTGTCAACCAGACAGTTGGCAGAGGGTCACACACACGCATGCATCACAGACACCACATACTGTACACAAAGGCACAGACAGTTCTAAAGTTGTCTCAATAAAGTTGGATTTCTAATACCACAATAGAAATGGACATGAATTCTGTGTTACAATTGGATTAGATGAAGCAAAAGGGTGAGTAAGGAAGACCACAGCAGCAGAATATTGGGTGCTTGTTGGTGTGGTGGGGAGGTGCTGTGGTTGTGGTTTGGTTTCGCGTGATGTGGGCACAGGTTGTTTAGCAGAGCAGGGGGGGGGGTGTTTAACATGCAGCAGGAACCAGGCAGCATGGCGTGTCAGACTCAATTGCTTTCAATTTTCCACCTGAACATTCATCTGGACTATTGTCACCAACAGATCGATAGGAGTAAATAAAGACAGAATACCCTGTGGCATCATTTCAGGCTGGGGACATAGATCCCTCAAACAAGCAGGCCTTAGCTGTATGTCTTCACATAGCTACAAGGACACTCTGTTTTACCAAATAAGAAGTGGTGGAGCTGATAGCAAAATAGCATTAATAATGCATAAAAAAACATTAGGCAGTCTGTATTATTTTGTTAGGTCAGATTCTGTTAAGGAGGACAGGAGGAGTGTGCGTCCGTGCGTGCGTGCATCTGTGTGTGTGCGTGTGTGTGTGTGTGTGTGTCTGTACGTGCGGCTGTGTTCATTGAAGGAGAACATCATAAAAAAGCGTTTCAAGCACACAGTGCTGTACACAACCCAGCAGACGCTGGCGTGGCAGCATAATGAGATTTTGGGGTTCTGCTAATCACTTCATTTTTCCTCATCATGTTGGAGTCTGAGGAAAACATGCATCCTTCTCAAATCAGCATTTAAGCTCAGATCAAATGTGTGTAATCTGTGGGCTAGGACGTTTGCAGGGGCTCTGCTGAGATGAGTCCAGGTAATTAGACAGACACACAGATGCTTCGTCTATCAGCAGGAAGGCTGACGATATAGCACATTAATGGGCAATGAGATTCTGTAGTTAAGTAGTTAAGAGGTAAGTTTCAGACAACAAAAGACCTGCATCAAGATCCTTTTGTAACACCGTAACCTAATTAATCAGCATTAGCTTGGAGAAGTGGTCGAGACAGAAGTGTACGACATTAATATGCAGATGGGTTATTAGAGATGATATCACATAAGTGAATGAAAGATTCTTCACTGTCAAAAGGAAGGATAAGATTTATGTGAGTGTCATTTGGCCCATATCTATATTCATGATTGATATCTGGGAAGATGTATGCTTCTTTAACTGAGCCAGAGGTGGAAAGGGAAGGAAAGAAGCTCATGGTAGATGGGGGGGGAGGGGGGGGGCAAGATGTGGAAAGTTTTATGAGATTTCTCTTTCCATGCACAGGCATTCCCATCTCCGGTTCTGTAAAGCAAACACTGTCAGCAGGACAAAGCAAACAGGTGCCAGAGTCTGTCCTGATTGCAGCAGAGCTAAGATTGATTGCGATGGGCTCTAGAAGCTAAATTAAAAAATACTATTGTTGTTTCATGCAACATATATTTGATACATACATATCACAACCGTTACCACTGTTCACCCTAACCATCCACTGGCTCAAACATAGTAGCCGAATGGGTCATTGTAATGCAAAATTATATTTTGTTTTGGAAAATGTTCCCCTCTCATTGCTCTCTCCATCACGTACTCTCACTCGCTCTCCCTTTCTCTTTCTCTCTCCCGCCCTCTTTTGTGTCTTCTCCAGCTCAGAGAGTTATCTACAGGCAGGCAAGCACCTAGTGACGGATGTATTTAAAGTGAGGGCAGTGTTCAGATAATTAGCTCCTACTTCAGTCTGAGAAATCCAATTAAGAGGATCTATATCTCTTTCTGGATTGATTTTGGCCAGAGACATTTTTCCAACCATGTTGTCAAAGACTTGTCAAAGCCGTTAGAATCATTAGCCACATGGGATACTGGTGGCCAGCATCATAGAACATGTCAAAATATAAACTATGAGGTCAAGTTTCAAAGACATGATGGGGAGGAGGGTCCAATATCTGCTGAATCCTAACAGTTGCAGTCAGTGCATGTTTGTGTGTTGAGCCCAGAGTAACAAAAGCCCTAACCTTATCGCAATGGGGATTTAACATGGAACTATCAAACTGATATCACAAATAAGTACATACAGGGATCTGTCGTTTGTGTAGTCAATCAGCCATCAGTATTGGTTGATGTATCTTCTTGATGTTAACTTCAGCCATTTGCTCCCGCCATGTGCACTCCCCGCACATGCTGTTTGATTGGATATGTTGGGCTCCCCCGCACTGAAACATCTGTACTCTAAACACAACTGTTAGTTGCCTCTGAAGGGGCTCAATTACTGCTGATGCTATCAGAGCTTAAGTGGGCCTCCACAGCGTGGGTTGTAGGGTATTTGTTAAGTGGGCCTTTGTCGTTTCAGTTGCAAGGTTAATGTGCAGTGTGGGCTAATCCACTGGCCACTCAATAGCCTTAACAGTGCGTGAAATCTCTTTTGTTAGTAAACCTTGTGCTTCTGGCCATATCTGAAATTGATCGCTGTCTCCTCTAGCGTGCTCTCGTCACCAGGCTTTGGTCTGGGGAATATCGACAGCCTGTCCCTTCCTCCTGGGGGAGGGACAAGGAGGATTGGGGGATTGAGAAAGGCTGATGAAGGAGAGAGAGGGAGGGAGGGCAGAGAGCAGTGGATTCAAAAGGTCTTAGTACTTCTGCTTTTTCAAGCAGGGATGAGCAGCAGCAGAGTGCAGCTGTACGTAGAAATCGAGAAGGCAAAGACCAAAGAGCAAAGAACGACGTTCCACATGACCATGGCCATTTTTTGCAATTTTAGGATTTGGAGATGTATTTTAACGGCAACAACGTGACTTTGTACAAAAACCTGCGATGATGTAAATGACATCAGCATGGCTAAATATACAGACAGTTAATGAGACAAAGCTACCATAGAAGAAGCAGGTAGACTGGAGCAACCGCAGCATTGTTTGACATCCATCCTCCACCGCTACACGCTAACTCAATTGACTCATTTCTGCCCTAACCATTGGACCATTGTACCAGAGGCTGGGCTTTCAACAACATGTGTAGTGTTGTTCATTTATATCTGTTAGTTTGCTTGTCAATGTCAGTGGTTCTCGTTCAGTTTTTTAAGTAAAGGGGAAGCAATTAGTTTTTGAGTCTTTGGCTGTGGCCCCTGCTCACTCTGCTGTTCAGAGCTCTGAGAGCAGTGATGGTTCTGCATCACATTCACTCTCTTAATTTGCTCCCCATTCACAGCCTGTATGTTTTCAATATTTCCTTTCGGTTACCTTTGCTGTGGTCGTGGGGCTGAATACAACAGATGTTCGGAAGTCAACCAAGTGAAACTGGTAAACACATTTAATTGTTCTGTTCTTGTTCATCAAGAGGGATTTTCTGTGCCCTCAACATGCAGAAACAAGAGAAAACTTTGCAAACTTTTCTGCCAATTGCCCTCACATTCTCCCATTACAGCTAAAACTACTTTAAAACCACATTCTGTTTCATAGATCTACAGTTGTTGAAGTGACGAGCCGCACATGGTGGCATGGCAGATGTGTGAATGTGGAAACTGAAGAGGGAACACCTATCACACAAAAGCAGAACGCATTTCAGCTCTGCGCCTCCGGAAGCTTCAGCAGGCTGTGACAGACAGCTCGTGTCTCTCTGCACCAGGCTTCAGAAACGAACAAGAAGGGGCAATCACACTCCCCACTCTCTACTTTCTCCTTTCGTCTGCCCTCAAGTTGATTCATGTTCCTTCATTGGCACGTCTCTCCAATCCATACCTGTCATGACTCTGGTTTAGGCCGTGTTTCTCTCTATCCAGGCCCAACCATTCCACCGACATCCGAAACGCCATCCCTGCATCCCTCTCCTACCCCCGCGCAAAAGTAATGTCTGATCCGCTGCCACCTCTTGGCATCCTGCGATGATTTGTACTGGGGGTGTGGTTAGCTGGGGAGTGGGGAAGGAGCAGCTGCATGAATCTGTGACTCAAGACAAGCATACTGCTCTCATCCATTTCCTGTAAGGAATCATTAACAGCAGAGCGCGCAGCTGTGTCACACCGGATCACAGCTCAATCGCAACAATCACTTTCCCTCGCCGTCTCCTCCCTGGAAGCAGGAGAGCAGGAGCTGTACGCTGCCGTGTCACCGCGCATCTCCCTCTCCTTTTCATGTTTATTTATTTCATTCTTTAACGAGTTGACCTAAACGAGTAGTGACACGGCGCCTGGCGTCTGGGTGCGCTCGTCACTGTCACCAGAACGAGCCCCTCCTGCTTGGTGAGCTCGTGTCTAAATAGGGATGTGAGGAGCGCCTGCACCATGTTGAACTAGCAGGGCACCGCCAGAGACAGGCTCGTCTCTAGACCTGCCTCCCACTTTGAAAAACGCTTCTCCATTCTTCTTTCTTTCCCTCCACTCGATTGAGGTTAGGAATTCGGCAGGCTAAGAGATAAAAGCAGGCCTGTCAAACTGTCGTTTCCCTCACTTGACACATGCTTGGAGTTTGAGTCGGTGACATCGGGGGCTGTGTTGTGTGATGTTACAGTTGACTGCACTTTTCCTGCTTCCCAGGGCCATCCTTCCCTGCTGTCTCGAAAGACTGACATGACCTTCTGCTCCCAGCCCACGGAGGGAGATGCTTGCACTGCTTAACAACCTGGATTAATGAGCTGGTAGATACACACTTGAATAGCTTCTATTGTAAGTGTTCTGGTTAAGTGCTCTCGCTGTCTGTACTGTAGACGTGCCTGATGGCTCACTGAAGGAATTGCATGATTGATGATGACTGAAGTCTGGTAAAGTCAGAACTAGTGTTCAGAAAAGGGGCGCTCCTGTAGTCGACTGGTTGAAGCGAAATGTTCCCCTCAGTTTGTTTAACCAGACCACACAAGCCTGACAACAAAGCAGCTGAAATTAGACGGCTGAAATCCTTAATGCTGCGAACACAAAATCACAATGAACTTTTCAAATCCCAGCCAAACTGCAACAGCAAAGTCTAATGAACAATTTATCTCAATGAATTCATTTGTTTCTCATTAGTCAGCAGTCAGTGTTTTAATTTTGCCTTGGCGTGATGCTCATCTTTCTCCTGGGAGCCTCGTGGAACCGAGTATGTTTCCCCACCTGTACTTTCCTTTCAGCACTTCTGGTTTATTCAATTTCAAGGTCACTCAAACTTAATCTATATCCAGACTCAAGCAGACTCACTACCAAATGTTTCTGAAACATTCACATAGCAGTCATTTTCTATTATTTGATCTATTTAATGATTGCATTGGGATGATGTCCTTTCTGTGGCCCCTGCTGGCTGTACTTTACTGCTTGACCTTTTATCTCTGAATTGGCCAGTCACCTAACTGCTGGGGCAGAGCTCTCAAAACAAAAGGTGGAATTTGACGGGCAAAACGCAGCCAAACGCTGGGATGTCTCTTCTATAAACACATACAAATACTCCTATCAGGGCATCTTTCAAGGTTACAGAAATGATGAGTCTTGGTCTACGCCACAGGTGAGGTGGTAATGTGTATGCGTGTGTGTGTGTGTGTGTGTGTGTGTGTGTGTGTGTGTGTGTGTGTGTGTGTGTGTGCGTGTATGTGTGTGTGTGCTTGCATGCATCCCTGTGTACACGTGTGTGCGTTTTTAAAGATAGAGTGTATACATGGCTGTCTGTTTTCTCTGTGAATACTCCCTCTCTTTGTTACACCTGAAAGTTTCTCATTTGCCTTGGTAAAACCCTGCCTAAGTACAGCTTACACTTGTGTG
Source organism: Plecoglossus altivelis (assembly GCA_036571765.1). Taxonomy (NCBI): domain Eukaryota; kingdom Metazoa; phylum Chordata; class Actinopteri; order Osmeriformes; family Plecoglossidae; genus Plecoglossus; species Plecoglossus altivelis. The sequence continues at coordinate 11,165,489 of BROE01000021.1, read as the reverse complement.
ATGAATTGCTGGACCAAACATATATGGGGAAGAGGAACTGTTGTTGTGAATAGAGGCTGCTGCTAATGCCTTTATGCCTCCACTTATCTGCAGAGTTCCTCTGTGGATTAGCCGTAATCCCCCGACAGCTCAGTCACAATGGTTTCATTAAATAACCCCGGCATATTGTAGCAAAAATGTGTTCTGTCATATAATGAAACTACCGAAGATACGCCAGGAGAATGCAATGAAGAACGCCTGGAGTGAGAGAAGTACATTTAGCTTAGCTCTGCCTAATACCACACAGACTAGGTTTGTGGTGGAGAGCATTAGGGAGGAAAGGCATTTTATTCCAGTGCATTCTGAGCTGCCTCAATAAAGATTAATTAAGATATAATTGGACAAAGGGGGACATTGGGTATTTGCAAAAAAAATTAAAAAGGAAATTGTTATGAAAAAGTCCAAAGAAAATTGGCTGAGAGAGCATGTTTCATGTCAAAGCTCTGAGGCTCTTACTTAACAGTGGCTTCAAGAGATGAGTTTATCTGTTACCCTCAAACTCTTTTTCTGTATCACTGTGGGCCTGCACAGGGAGTTAAGATTAATGTGTATTTCAATAGTTATGTTTTTCCCCTCATCTAGAAGTATTTACTTGTCACAAATCACCAATTGATTCACTATCTCAGGAAAGGTACAAAAGTCCCTTATTCAAAGCCATATACTGTAGATTAATATGATCATTTTCCAGAACATATTTGTCTAATTTCTTCCTTTAACCATGCCCATTACTAACCAGTTGCCCGTTTATAAATGTTCTCCCCGATTAGCAGAAATTGTGTTTATCATCAATTTTTCATATTCTTTGTGGGCCACTTTGGCTTTGATTTATAGAGTAATTAATGTTTCCATATGCCTGCACTTAGCTCACATGATAAGAACTCCTGCAGTCCTAGCATCCGTGCTGTAATTTTCACACTAACAAATCAAATGAGAATCAAATCAATATATTTAAATGTGCACTTCATCCCATTATGCCAGTAATTAATTCTGAGAAGAAACAAAACAGGCTGCATTATTCATATGCTGATGTTGCTGTGGGGTCGAACAGTCTAAGGGAACTGGCACCCCAATAACTCTCCACCACCTCCCTCTCACTCAGTCTCTTTGTCTCTCTTGCTAGTTCTCTCTCTTTCTCTCTTTCTCTCTCTCTCTCTCTCTCTCTCTCTCTCTCTCTCTCTCTCTCTCTCTCTCTCTCTCTCTCTCTTTCTCTCTCTTTCTCTCTCTCTCCCAGCACTTTGAGAGCATATGTTATCCAAAAGCTGAATGGTAATTAAGGATAGTGGGCCCTTTGAATGCATCGCTTGACTCATATTTTGTTGTTGTTGTATGTTTTATGCTGCACTTGCAAGAATAACTTTACTCAGCTTGTGGTCACTCGCCAATGAATGAAGAGGAGTGTTCAATCAGTAGCCAACTGTCTGTCCCTTGGCAGACTGGCCAATGACAGCCACATCCAGTACTGTCTCAGAAGAGCAACCACATTACCTGGTAAGTGGAGTCAACTGTTCATGGTCATCAGAGGTTCATGGTAATGTACACTGATATAATTACCTCTCCGTGGAAAAGTCAGCTTCTCTATGAACCTGGGCACTTTCAGATGTTTTGAATGATGTGCTGAGTGTTAAAGGTATGGTTGTATGGTTCAGCTGAGAGATAAACAATTACAACATGACATTGCAGTGGCCTGATCTAGAGAGTAGAAGTGAACAGAAACACTGGTCTTTGTCTTTGTTGTTCTGTTTTCTCCCCCAATAAACGTCCAGTCAGACAGAATTGTTGTAATTCTCTCCCTGCTTGGCTCCATTTGAGATGCTTATTTAAAATAGAGGAAAATACTAATCACAAAGAGGATCAAATGTGTCTCAAAATGAACCCCATGCACACCCAACACAGTCACACGTCTGCGTAACAGGAGCAGCGTGTGCAGGGGCTCTGTGAGGGGTGGGGAGACAGAGAACATGGGGGGGGGGCCTCCACTCTGACTCAGCAATCCCAAGGTCGTAATTAATTGAGTGAAAGCTCCTTCTACTGTCCCCCACAAAGAAGTCAGAGGACAGAAACACTCCCTGTCATTCTCCTGAGATGGCAGCCTTTCCCCCAATTACCTGTGGAGGAAGAGGACAGGATCTGGAAAGAGGAGCCGTTCATGCACCATCTCTGGACTGTAAATGAGATGAAAGGGCAAGCTGAGAATCACCTGGTGGGAACAGATGGGGAACGCACATCTCAATAATTGTCGGATCATTTATTATGAGCAGGGAGCTGCGCATGCTTAAGCATCCACTTGAACTGTGTGGCACTCCTCGAGAATCCTCATTGTAGCCAGAAGAATTTCCTCGAGCCTTTTGACCAGTTTGTATGAGAATGGAATCTTATCTTCCCCTCTCTTTCTGCTCCTGCCTCTGTCTCTCTCTCTCTCTCCCTCTCTCTCCTCCTCTTCTTTTTACTCTCTCAACTGTGAATCATGCTAACAGAGATGATCCTGCATTTGGCATCTTTACGGAGAACATTCTGGACAGTGTGCTGAGCTGTTTAAAGATACACATCTAATCAGTGCACCCTCTGCATTGTCCTGGTTCTGTAACAAAGGCTCTGTCCTTGTGAAGAGTGACTGCTCAGCTGGATGTCCTCCTGTGTCTTTGGTTATGACATATTTTTAGAATCTAATTATCTTCTCTCCAATAGCCTAAGAATGGATGGAGATGAGGTTCAGCCAATTACACTGGGCTGTTCCTGAGTGGAGGGAGAGGATTTAAAACATTGAGGATCACTAACTATGGTGATTTGCTAATTGGTCAGACTGATGTTGTGATGCAAGCACGTCAGACAGTATTTTCATAGTAATGTAAATTTAATAGGAAAGATCTAACTCTTAGTCTTAACTGCAAATGTACAAGGTTAAAAAACAAACTAGTACTTTATGAGTTCCTATATACAAATAAATAGATTTGAAAATGACACACTTATTCAGCCCCTCTCTCTGTCTCCCTCCCTCTCCTTTCTATCTATCTGTTTTTTGACCTTTCTTGGCTCCACGGAGGCAGGCAGTGGCCAGCAGGTACCAGCCTCTCTCTGAACAAGGCAAACTGAGGAAGCTGTGTCAGAGGCAGGGGTTGGACAGAGGCATGCTGGGAGACTCCATGGGCCCTAACTGGGTTGCGTGTGGTGGGCTTTGTCCCTGTCCCGTGGATGGTGTCCCCAAGCACGACACCACACTGTTTGTCCTTGCTTGGCACAGGTGGATCTGAGACTGCTGGGGTTTGTCTTTGACAAAGAGGAGAAATGGTGGTGGTGGTTGTGTGGGCCACACTGCAGGAACTGTCTAGCTCCTTCCTTTTCTTCCTTTTCTACAACCTTCTCTCTTTACCCTTTCCCTCCACTTCACTTTCTTTCCTAACAACAATTTTTTATGTGATATTATCTCCCATGACTGCAGTGTAAGTGTGAGACACGCACACAGACACACACACACACACACACGCCCTTGAGCCACATCCTATCAGAGGAGAGAACGCCATCACCAGAGGTGTGAGGTTGCTATGGGCCTCAGCTTAAAAATAAAGTCTCACAGGACTCTTGTTCTGCAAATATGGAAAGCTTAGTCATGACCAGTCAGATTTGTTATAGACTTCAAAAACAGTTCCCTGCTGCATCAGATCAACAGCCAGATGCAAACCACCAGCTTTAACAAAACCAGTCAGTGAGACTTTCCCCTGGCGCAGCAGCTCGGAGTAACAGAGACGTGTACCTTTGCAGTTTTCATATTTCCTTTTTTATTTGCACTTTTTGACTATATCGTCTAGAAGTGTTCGATGCCCTTGAGTTCATCCACTGAGTCTCTCCTTGAGACATCTGGTCTCCCAGGGCCACAGAGCGTTCTGTCTGAGCAGCAAAGCTCTGTCAGCGGGGCCGCCTCCGTCTGTCGCCTCATCTCTCACCCCAGCGCCCCGTCTGCTCCTGGCGCTCTCTCGCCTGCGGAGGGCAGGGCACGCAGGCCAGGGGGAGGAGATGAGCAACCACGGTTCAGCGCCCTGCACACACCCTGCTACACCCTGCCACAAACCTGGGACCCAGTGAGCTCTTTAAACTGGTGCTGAGCCTCGCATCAGAGGGAGAAGCAGACTTCAGCACCACCGGCAGCAGCAGCAAAGTAAACCTGTCACCCTCACCCTGAGACACTCACCTCATCGACCTCAAAGCCTCAAGCACCTCAGGCTGGCACAGACATCTCCAAGTATTGACTCTAAAGCCCAAAACCCAGAGCACACAGACAATCAGGAGCCAAACTCCTAACATATTGGCCCAAACAGTCAGCATGTCAACAGCTGTGCCACAGGCTCTCTGAACACAATGAGATTGATCCTCTGGCTGACAGTATATCAATAGTAGGAAAAATGCCTGTACAGTTAGCAGATCAACATGCCGAACCACAGACCCCTAATTGCTAGTATATCGACAGGGGTCCATTCAAACACCTTGATGTGTAACCTATGTGTCACTTTACTTTTCCAATTTCCTTTCTCAAAACAGATGTCCTATTTAGGGGTGTTGCCTTAAGTTGCATCCATGCAGAAAGACATTGAATGCTTCCAAAGCCTCGGAAACCACAACTTGAAGGGAATTGTTGCATTGCTGCATACAAGAAACAAAAGTTTTGGCCAGTCTCAGAAGGGTTTGCTTAAGCGCTCTGTCCCCTGGACACAAATGAGAGCATATGTAGGCCAAGACAACATTTGTCATCCCTGTGGAAACATTAAGGACAACCAGAGAAGTCTTGTTAGTGGGTGCTGTGGGATCCATCTGACAGCTGTCTGTGTTGTTCTGAGCATACCGTATGCCACAGTCACCACAATTAACATAGTCAATCTAATCACAAACCAACCCCACGCAGAATTAGAGAGAGAAGTTTAGGCACCAATTGACTTCCTGGCTCCTCCAAGGAGGTGCTCTGTATTTGGCAGAGAGAGAGCAGCCACTCCTGGAGCAGGTGTCTCCTTATACACATGCTGATCTCACACTCCAACCACTCTCTCCCCCACGGGGGGTTTAGACTGGAGAGTTTGGAGGAAGAGGGTGACTGGGTTGATGAGAGGATGAAGCGATAGAAGCTAGAGGCACTTGAGTGCATGGCATACACATCACTTACAATCTGTCTGATATCAGTAATTAATTATGATGAACAAGCGGTGTGATTTGATCAGCCATGACAAACCCTCTGTGTGGGAATTAGCCAGGTTTTATCAGACTCCATTAATGCTTCGTCAGGAGGCTCTAATGGGCTGATGAATATGTTATTCATCCACATTTGGACGAGCATTCATGGCTGCCTGCTGCATTGCTGGCTGCACCAGGCTGCCTACGACTGGCATGCTGCAACACTACGAACCCAGCAGCATGAATGCTGGAACGTCTGCATCCCTGTAATTCTCTGCGGTTGCTAACTGTGCAGCAAAAGATATCAAATTCATGAAAACAAAACATCTCTAATATCTTAAAGAATCGGTGGTTATGTAAGATTGAAAACATAGGTAAAAGACAAAAGCCACCGTCATGCTGTATATTCATTCTGGTATATCAATTGTAGCTGTATGGATTCTTTTTTCAGAAGGCTTCTGAGAGTCTGTTTGTTTCAGTGTCCATTAGGTAATTGGCATACATTTGAAATCCAAACAACAGCTAATGGTTATTCAGATGTCTTCCTAATAGTCTATTTGTTGTGTTTGGTATCCTGAGGTTTTAGCAAACAAATTGGTTGTTGAATGAAATGACTGAAACTGTAGAGACACAGAGAGAAAAAGAGGCAGAGTATAATGAACTATGGGGAGCTGTAGGTTTCATTAATATTCATAATGATGCATAATTAGCATTGCAAAATACAGCAAATTAGTGCAATGCCAAAAACACATTTTAAGGTCCACAAGGCCTAGATGCTGGATTGCCCTCCCCTTGTTGCAGAGCTAATTATGAATTGCTTCCATGATTGGGTTACTCAGTGGGGGTGGGACAGGATGTCGAGGATGTGAATCTATGGTAGAAAGGTTGGAGAACTGGATTCTTACTCTTGCCTTATTATTTCGTGTTTTCAGGGCTTATTAGGTTCATGCTATTGAACATAAAACCCTCCACTAGAGAAACTTCATATATACAAGCAGTGTGTGTGTGTGTGTGTGTGTGTGTGTGTGTGTGTGTGTGTGTGTGTGTGTGTGTGTGTGTGTGTGTGCGTGCGTGCGTGCGTGCGTGCGTGTGTGTCTGTACGGGGGTGTTAAAGATATTGAGTGGCCGCTTGATGAATAAGAGTTTATTTGTTCTTCTTTTCTCTTCTGTGGTCTGCGCTTGATTCGTTTAGCAGTTTGAGTTTTCTAAATACAAACACTCTTCAACTTCTCCCTATCTGATGTCAAGGAACGATCTGTTTAGAGAGCAAATACTGCACCCTTCGATAGGCTCTAGCTCCTCTCACAGAAGTTAAATGAGCAGGCACAAATGGAGAGTAGCCCTCTATAGCGCACAGTGCGCTTCAATTCCGATTCCTTTAGTTCAATCTAAAACAGGATGCATCTGCCATATTCACCTAGTCACTACTTCTGAGGTTTCACATGATAGTCATCCATTTACCTCTCTGCCTGCCTACTGGAGTGAAGATACATTGATATCTAGCTCACATTCAGGCAGACAAGTGAAAAAAACAAATGATTGTGGGAAAATGAAAAGCATTCTGCTTGGGTTGATTTCTCTGCTTTCATCACACATTATTGTGTTTGCCACTGACAGTCAGGCATCTGGAACAAAGGAGTGCGCAGATAGATGAGTCACACCATTGTGTTGGCTGTTTGATTTATTTTATGACAGAACAACTTTCATCAAAATGTCAAGCTCACATTCAGCTAAATAATTTGGCTTTTTGAGTCACCGTTTTTCCAGGTGTTGCAATGATGCCACACCCTTTGTAAAGGATCACCCAACAATGGTTTGGGTCTGAATACATGTTGTCTAGGTGGAACAACTCTGTACACATATGTGAGGTCTTTTCATTCAGACCATTGCTGTATAATGGCACTTTCTCTGGTTGGACGGTTAGGTTGATGGGGTCACCTTGGAGACGGCGTGAGGTTATTAAGAGATTAGGGGCGGCAGCTCCCCCTGTGGAAGGTCCCGGTCTGTGGTGTGCCACCGCATGCTCAGACGTTAATTGGCTGCAGTAGCAGAGAGTACCCTGTCGGTACTGATCCGCACAGAGGCCAAGGGTCGGCACCGTGTGTCCACGTTCTGTCATCCTCCCCGTCAGCGTGAAGGTCGCCAGCGCTCACACGCAAGGCCTGCACACACCACAGTTGTAGAGAGGTGTGCAATGGGAAAACCTATGGGCTGGAAGTGACAGAGCCTATAGTGAGGACGGCTGCTTAGACCCTGCCTCATCCCAGTGTCCACCACGGGCCACTGGAGGGTCACCCTGAAACACTTGGACACACTCCGGATGTGACAGGTGCTTTCCAGGCTAGAGTGTGGGAGGGAAGGTTAGAGAGGGCAGGGTAGAGTTGGGAGGAGGGCAGTCAAAGTGTTGGTTAGACATGGGGAGGAAAGAGAAGACTTTCGGTGATTAAACGCGGAGAGGAAGTTACAGTTTCCAGGTTGAGACAAGTGATGGTGGCCAGTGGAGGGAAAGAGGAGCACAGAGAGAAAATAAAGGTGATCTGGGAGGCTGTAGGACTGATACTGACTGAGGAGAATAGGGAGAATGGGGTAAGGTTGTCCCATTGTGGAAGCACTGGCCAAAGGTCACTGATGGATTTCTGTAGTGGATAAAGAAAAACATATAAAGTTTACCTAATGTATACATTTCTGCACAGACGGACTTAGAAAGTAATTAGTTTTGGGAAAACAGTGATAAAGATCATTCATTTCTTAATTTTCTCAGTTGGTTTCAGAAAATGTATTCATGCTGTTTTAATACCAAGACCTTTTGATTCGTGTTAATTAACATTTGAAAAATAGATAATTAAATAGATCATTAAATACTTTTAAATCTTTCAATGTTGTATGAAGTCTGAGGTTGTAGAAAGTGAATGCTGGAGAATGGACAAAAACCCTTTGAGCTATTGCCATTAAACTACTGTGACTTTTTCCTTAAAGTTATACGTGGCATTATTGAGTTCTGTAATAGGATTGCTCATGTTCTTGCAGGTGATGTTTGAGGGCTAAATAATCTCTTATATTTGTTCCAAATTTACAAAGCCAAGAGCTGTTCACATTTGCATTCTCCAACCCCTAGAAATAAAATTCTGCCTTTTAAGTGGGAGTCAATTATAAGAACTGGCAAGGTTCAAGAAAACAAAAAAAAGTGCAGAGAATCAACAACTTTCTTTGAACCATATCATCAAAGTATTGGAGAGATTATTGAGACGATGCAGACAGTAGGAGGGCTTTAAAAGATCACTCCCATAATCTTTTAACTTTGTGTATTTATTTTTATAAATCTTCAGTGTTGTCAAAGGGAATGTCAGGATTGTATAATGATCTGTTGTAATACACATTCAGAAGCAAACCCTCATATATTATTTACAGAAGCACTCAAAAGCAAAGAGCACATGTGGCTCTGCATGCAGCTCATCATTAGACTAAGCCCACTCATACACCCACGTCTGACAAAGCCCTCAAGGTGGGCATTTAACTCAACTTTCCATTTCCATTCAACCTACGCCATGTAAAGCACACAGCACCACTATAACCACCTCCAAATACACAAGCAGCCAAGAGATACACAGATACACCTGTAGCTCTGTGTGCCTTGTTACGCAAAGATATAAATATCATCTCAACTCTTTCCCTCCCTCTTTTTCCCTCTCCCTCTCTCTCTCTCTCTCTCCCTCTCTCTCTCCCTCTCTTTCTCTTGATTTCTTTTAGTATATGTAAACTCAGTACAGAGGGAATGTTTATGAGGCCCCCTAATGTGCCAGTATAGTGGCAGAGAGTGTCAGCAGGAGAGAGGGGAGCCCAGATGTTTTTCTCCCAGGACAGAACAGTCGTCATCTCCAAGAGAGAGAGAGAGAGAGAGAGTTCACAGGACCTTTCTACTCTGACGAGAACATGTCGTTTAGTCATCCTTCCACGTCTCATGATAACCTCCTTCACATCAGAGCACCCTGAAATTCATGCACCAATCAGTGAGCGCGGTTTCTTAAGTTTGGTCTTGCCTTCTACCAGGAAGAACAGCAACTTTCTGTTTGACTTCCAGGCTCTTTTTAACAAGAGACCCTCTTTCTTTTAAATCTGTTCAATATGGCCCTTTCAAGGGCCTGAATATATTGGTTCACATTCAGCTATGTATTGTCCAAATTCTTCTGCTCTATTAGAATACCCAAGTGCTGAAGACTTACCCTGTAGCAGCACAACTTGAGAGGAGCCTTAGGGGGAGAGGTGGCAGGTTAATTACCATCCAGTCGGCCGACATGAAACAAGTCACCGTCGGTAGAGCACCACAAACACGAACAGAATAACCCTGGTTTAAATACCACTACAGGGGCTAAATTGCTCCCTTTAACAAGTATGTCAGCATAAACAACTTGCATTATAGTTTCCGCTTCAGGGATGTGCAGGAGGAAGGTGTGGGCAGCTAATGTGGGAGAGAGTAAAGGAGAAATACTTGATCAGCTAATGAGAGCTATGACCCCTCAGGCTAGAAACAAATGAAAAGAGTTTTTAGGACATATAAACGCCTCCCCAATGCCCTTTTTGTGTAGGAAATTACAGGCTTAGGTTGACCTACCACATCACATTTTCTTTTGAAGTCATTCTCTTCACATCCACTGCTTGCGTGAGGCTCACTAGGAATCATGGTAATGCTGGTAATTAAAGAAGTACTGTTGTCATAGTAATTGGTCTCAGCTATGTGCCAGCAGAAAAGGTTTTAATAGATCAGCATAATGACCAGCATCATTCTTTCCATAATACGCTCTCTCATACCAAACTTCCCAGACAATTACATGCAGTAAAGTACAAAGAAATCTGTAAAGTCTTCAGTTGTAGTTACCTGGCCATGTTTTGAACTAACTGTAAGTATTAGCCTGTCAATTGCAACGTCAGATCCAATGGTAGGGCATTCTGATCCAAGACTGGTAATTGGGCCTCTTCTGTCCGTTCCTTCCAGAGAGTCTGGCCAGATGTGTAATGATGACAGTGCAGTGGGACAGCAGCATGGAGGCTTCAGCATTTATACAGCCTTTCAAATGTCAGCCAGGCCCTGCTGCCAGAACCTTCTCTATTATTTACCACTTTCCCTCTGCTGGATGCTCACTAATGTAAGTCAAGACAGAAAAATAAGATAACAATTCTATGCGTGGGGAGAGCAGATAGCTCTGACATTTGTGGCAGGAATTGAAATGCTTTTGTTTTGTTATGGTTGCTGTTGTTTTGTTGTTGCCATTTTTTCCCGCCACAAAAGGCCATCAGAGCCTTAAAAGCCAACCTTAACAATATTGTCAATAAATTCCTGCGCAGACTAAAATGTTGCCTTCTCTTCACCACTTAATGCCCTTTAGAGGCTATAAAACGCCATGTCTCCCTGCCAGAGAGCTGTCTTAATGTGCTTTGGTATTGTTGTTCTCTGATTTAGTTTTGAAAGGAAAAATATGTCTCTGCTGATATAGGAACATCCTTCAGTTGTTCATGACATCTCCAGCCTCACGTTTCTCCGGCAGCACCACCAAGTCACCGAGCACTGTTGTTTCTGCGTTAAAGAATACCAGCTCAAAAATACTTGAAAATAAATGGCCTCTAATGGTTTAGTTTCACACGTATTGCTTTGTGTCCACGGCGATCAGGTAGGTCATCCTAGACTGTCTGAATCACACCAGTAACACTAATACCCAACTGCAACTATGCTTTAAAAAGAACAAATGCTTGTCATCCTGCTCACTGCAGTGATTTGGAAAACTAATTAAAGTTTTCCCTTACACAGCCCCCTGAAGCTTTCTGTGTTCTGCAGAGAAGGTAGGGGAGGCGAAGGTTAGGAGAGGAGGGGAGGAGAGGGGAGAAAAGGGGAGGGAAGGGGAGGGGGAAACAGTCCCCCATGCTGCTTAAGGCTTGTTTGTTAAGAGAGTGGCATTTGGTTAACTCAAACAAGAATCAGTCCTTTAATCTATTGTAGGTTGATGAAACAAACGCAGAGGAGATGTGTTGTGTTTGTTTATTTGGCTCTCATTTCCCATACATCTGAACGTGTGGCACAGTTAAGGATTACATTGCTTGCTGAGGGGTTTCTCAGAGTAAGGCATCTGCGTGATTAAACTGAAGAACAATCCATTTCTTCTGCCATCCCAAACTGGGCCTTATGTCTGTTTTGGCTTGACTGACCCGTATATTTGTGTGGACTAGCAAAGTCATTCTCATTCACATGGACAGGTGGCAGTTGAAGTTTCTCTTCCAAATCCTTATTTGTAACTTCTTAAGCGTTCTAATGAGCTAATTCATGGTTTATGCATAGCAAGTATCAGCTCCCCTCACAGATATTAATGAGATATGGAATTTAGATTCTTTAATCCGCTTTCACAGGCATGATATAATGTTTATAAATTAGAACAATTAGTCTTGCATTTAACATTTATCATTGTGGGCAACAGAACATTGTTAGTGGATTGACTTTGCAAAGAAATGTTTTTACTTAGCATGCCTGATCAGTAGTTTCCTATCTAGCCTCAGTAGCTGCCTAGGGGAAGGATATTTTCCCTTTCCCCGTGTTTGTACTTTATTTCGAGATTATGTTCGGGGTGCATAATTATGACACTCGTTAAACCACCCAATGCAAAAATGGCATCAAATGGGAGAAAATCTTCTTGGCTAGGATCCAAGTCATTAGAATCCATCGTGATAGTTTATGGGATTGGGTTTTTATTAGCTGTCACTGTTTACTATACAGCAGAATGAAAATATTACAGTAATAACTTAGAATGACTTGTGAGTCTAGCCAATAATTCAGCATCTTGAAGTGAGGGGGGCGAACGAGGTTGGTGGCTCACAGCATTGGGCAGTGCTCTCCGAGGTCAACACAGTCCACTCCAGCCGTTACACCAAGGTCATGATTTATTCATTTCTCTGTTCGTGTCCTGGTGCGTACCTGAGGAGGTGAGCGGTGTGGACACTGCAGAGGAGCTCAGGTAACCAGAGTGTGCTCATCTAATAACCCAGTAAGAACAAGTTCAACAGGAGCGTCTCAACTCAACACTGGTGTGTGAGAGAGCTGACAGGGTAGCTAACCCACAGGGCAACCTCTTCCCAACAAGCACTTATGACAAACTCAATGAGCAGAATACAAAATAATCCATGATAGTCTTCAATTCTGTAGGCTGTCACTCCCACGCTGTATGATTCATTACTCCAGTGTTTTTTTTTCTTTTTTCTTTTTGAGATTTTAGTAAATAAGTTTTTCCTAGTTTATGAACGCCCAAACATTCATTATTTATGGATGTATTTCACTGATACTTTATGGACCTTCTGAAGGAGAGCAAGGCTTTTGCATCTGTCTATCAATGAGACAGGAATAATTCCAGACTCGTTTTCAAGGAACCCCTACTGTAGGCCGACCCTCAACCTCCAAGGACCATTGAATGTGAATAGAGGGAAAGAAGAGCCACGATGTTGTCTGAGGCATGGTTGGAAAGGCTACAGAATCATATCTAATCAATCACGTCTTGTTTATCCACCCAAGGCCTGACTATTCTCTTTCCCCATTGAGCTGTGTGGAACATCAGGTGAACTCCATCCAACTCTATAATTAAGAATGCCTGTCCATGTGTGATTATGTTTTTCATTCACCAAATCCATTTTAACAGAAACAAGTGTGTTGTTGCCCCTGTGTATGCCTGTGCATCTTTGTGTGTATTTCTGTGTGTGTGCATGTGTGCATGTTTGATAAACTTGGCTATCTACTGGATTGTTAACTACAAAACCTCAAAACTAGTTTTACCTCTGCACTGACATCTATTGGACAATGCAGGAAACAAGTACACCATTCAAACTCGATAAGATAGAATGTTAAACATGCACATTAGCTTTGAGAAACACCACGTACTAAACGATGAAGTCCTTTGGGACAGGTGCTCTGATATTGCCATTAGTTGTTTTAGTTTGCTGCTTCTTTCTCTTTCGCATCAACACATGACAGCTTGAAAACGTTTCTTCTTGTCCTCTGTCTGGCGTCATGAGTGCTGGCATGCACATCTGTCAGAGTACGTCCTACGAGTCCTACTGAGGACGTTTCACAGAACTGTCCATGAGGTTCAAAGGTCAGGGACTTGTGACCTGTCAACAGTGTCAAAGGAGGTCAGACAAATGACCGGAGACGTCATTCAGAACAACAGTTATACATTTATAATACGGCATGTCAGCAAGTCAATAGACCGTCTGATGTAAGGAATGAGGATCCATCTCATTATGTGTGTGTGAATGCGAGTGTGTGCTGAAATGTAGATGGCTGTGGGTGGGTGTTGAGAAGTCAGTGAGCGACCAAACACATGTAGTATCATCGTTAATTAATTAGACAACATAAATATTGTATTACTTTCAGACAGCAAAAGTCAATCCTTCGGGATATTCAAACATTTCCATAATTTATACACAGAGTGAATAATTCCGCGAGTGATTTTTTGCAGTGTAAGATGGACACATGCAGCCTGTTCATTCATACTTAAGGCAGGCCCACGCAAGTATGTGCACACACACGATCACACGTCTATCCACACACATGTACGCACACACATGCACACGCGTGCTCGCTCCGCACACTCAGTTAGTCACTCACACACATGCACGCACATGTATTTTTGACAGGAAGTCTCCTTGGCGGTGTGGTAGAGAGAGCTGTGTGACAGGATGGGCAGGGGACGTGGGGGTGGGTTGGCAAGTTCTCAATATGGCTCTGGGGCTTCTCTCTCTGCCATGCTTTATGGTTAAGCAGCCAGCAAATTGGAAAAGTGGCTTTATCTAATTAGAAAACACATTCCTTTAGTGAGCAGTCCCCCAGGCAGAATCATCATTATTTAAGCCTGCTGGCCTTGAGAGGGAGGCAGTACAATTCAGATTCATATCTAATGTTGGCCGTGGTAATGGTTATGCTGCTCAGTGGACATACACACCACACAATTATTGGATTTTTATATTTTCGTTCCTTCCTCAGAGAATTCATCATCATTCACTTTCCTCCTTTTCTGCCTTCAGTCCTGCTGTCTGTTAGTAGTCTATCGGCCATGTGTGCTCTCAAAGACACACGTACAGATCTGGTAGGCATGCTGGGATCTCAGGTAGCGCTGGATGCTTTCCCAACCCTGACCAGAGACAGCCCACTGAGGGTCAATGTGGGGACACAAACCTCCGGAATCTGGATGGGCAGTCATAAAAATGGCTTCTAATTCTTTAGAGGCCTTGACATCATAAAACCAAAGAACATCCAGCTGGCCATAATGAAGGGTACAGGGTTATCAAGGTAAAATGAGATTAGCACAGAAAAGTTCGAATCCCTGTTGAACTCTTACTTCAGCCCTGATACATTGTGACTTTGTGTGGCAAGTTGCCATGAAAACAGAGGCCACAGCACACAGGGATTAAGGACAGGTGATTAGGTCAGACAAGCCCAGTAGAGGACAGTACAGCACAGTACAGTACAGTATTGCACAGTACCGTACAGTACAGTACACGTTGGCTGTCGTGGTGACCCTAAGAACACATCACATGCAACCATAAACACTGCATATGGCACACACGAGCTACATGCTCACCATTCGGAATATGGGCTCAGAAAACGGAGCCAAAAGGTAAAGGTATATGTGTATCGGTTGTGTGTGTGTGCGTGTATGTGTGATATGTTTGTACAGGGAACAGTATCTCCTTGTCTCTAGTTCCTGTGAGCATCCCTCACGCACAACTCTGCTAATGAGGCCTCTGGGAATGGACACAGAGGTGTTTGTGTCGACAGAAACATTCTTTAAAGGTAGAAGCGTGAGTGTGTGTGTTTGTGTGTGTGTGTGTCAGGAGCGTGTTTGTTGATAGTGATATCCTTGATATCCTTTGTTGTCAGAGATCCGTTTTCAAGGGGAGTTTGATGGAGAATAGAGAGGTTGGATGTGATATCCCCATCTGATGAGAAGAGTAGCTGTGTGTGCGTGTGTGTTTGCATGTGTGTACACAACTGTTTTCCCAGATGTGCACGCAAGCGTTTGTGTGTAGCACAAAGTATTAAATAAGTACAAGTACGGTCTAGGACATATTGGTGTGATAGAGCACTTTAAAGCAACAAATAGCAAGGGTAAACACAGGACACACAAATGTAGACAGTCATGCCATCAGAGGACAACATAACACTGGCGGTCAGGTGTCTGAAATTGTCCTCATTTTTCCCTAATTGTTCTTTTGGTGCCCTCCTCAGCTCAGCTCACCACAAGAGTGTTGTTCCTCTGCTGAGTCCTCACCAGGTGGGTTTCTACCCCGTTTCAACCCCGCTAGACAGTCCCCTTCCAGGACCACACGTTACCATCCATCCACAGACACAGACATAGAGATACATTACAGCCAAATGCAAATGCATTGCAGAAGCTTTTGAGAGATCTCAGCTCTGTCCTTTCCTTCCCCTGTAACTCTACATTATTCTTGAGATGCTTAGAAAAGGCAATCCATGATGTGTTTCACATGAAATAATCATGCTAGGTCAGAGTGGTGTGCTGATGTGTGCCCATGTGTAGACCAAGATGGTCATTGCTTTGATCTTTTCTGTTCTGCAGGAAACATTCTCCAGATCCCAGGTTTCTGCTCGCAGTAAAACACTCCTTGTCATATTAAGTGGGCAGGGGAGTAAACTCTGGAGTAGGGAAGTGAAAGAGCGATAGAAAACAACTGTTGTTCCCAATGAAGGGGAAGTGGACATGCTATGCTATTTTTCCCTTACAAAAGCTTCCTGTTTGTATATGCAGGGTTTGGTTTAGCAGACTGTGAGTTTCTTCAGTTTCTCTGGCAGACTGCAGGACACTGGCCCAGAGGAACTCAGTCACAGTGCTGTTTCATGGTCACTCACTCCCTCATACATTACCAGGAAGTAAACAGACATATTCTCAGAAGGAGATTTATACTTATACTAAGTGGAAAAGGCTCAAAAAGAATGTTCTATGTGAGGGTGGAAATTCTCAGTCTACTCTTGTTTACCAAAGTGATTGTTTATTTCGGGAAATTAGCAACACTGTTTGCTGTCTGGGGCTCTCTTAATTTCCCCCACTGTCAACACCCGGAAAGCCATCAAAGTTCAATAACACAGTGCAACCTGGAGCAAAAGCAGCTGATATTGAAATTGAAAGACCATGAAATGAATATTTACATTGAGAAGGCAGGAGACAGGGATTTAGTCAGTGGCCCAGATGAAGAAGCTTCGAGGGGTGAGGGGGGTTGAGCGGAAGAGAGAGGTGAGGCAAGGCATTAGGGGGTGGAAGGTACAGAACATCTCCTATTCCATGGAGCAAAACACCAAAAAGTACCCACTGTGTGAAGTTAGTTCTGAAGCTGTTAGCAGACAGATCTTGTGACAGACTTTCAACTCAATGAAAAGCTAATTAAAACAAACTGGTGGCTAAGACATGGTTCAGAAATATTCTGGCTGGCAGAAACATTGAAATAGCGTTTGAAGACAAAATGGGGCATCTTGTCTCACAGATAGAGTTATACTTGATTATTCAATGATGATCTTCTCTGAGGAATCGATTAAAAACTCTTCCATTGTCCTGCATATTCACAGCAGAATTAACATGCAAGAGAAAATTAATTATGCACTGCCATGATTAAGTTTTTGCTTCTAATTGCTACAATTTCAGGCTTGAGGAAGTTTAGATTGGCCAATTTATGGGGAGGTTAATGGGTTCCTATTATGGCTAGATTCCTCATCGGCATTGTGACTGGGACTAAACAACACTGGGACGAACAGCTTTGAAAACAAATGACAACTTGCTCCCTGAAACTCATTCTGAGAAACGTAACATTCTACACTTTTCAGAACAAAACTCAAACTTTGAATTGAAAGGACCCCTGTCTTTAAGATGTCATCCATGTTTGTCCTCCTTTTAAGGAGTCCAGAATATACTGGTGAGCAGCGTAAACAAAATCTGCTTCTCCTCTCATGACCACAGTATAATATACCCACTTCCTAACCACCAGCAATGCCAGTAATTCAGCAGACCTAATCAACGCTGAACCATTGACTGTTTAATGAGGAAAACCATTGGCCACATTTTCAAATTTTTTACACATCAAACAGTAATAAGCCCAGAAGCTTTAGGCTACTTCTGAAGTGCAAGTCATAGTCTGCGTCTGCTTGTCTGCTCCGGTAGTCTATCCAGCACATCTTTAAGGATGAATGCATCTCACTGCTGGCATTTTCAGGGACTTGTGTCAGTGTGTAGCTATAACCGTAGTAGGGACTGCTATGCTTGGCTGCCAGTCTTGTTTTCTGACATGCTGATGGAGACACTGTAGATGCAACACATCCTCAGTAAGAGTCGTGATCCAACTCTCAACAAAACTGACCTTCTGCTGTGGCAGCAGAGGAGTTTATTCCTGTTATTTATTTATTTCTCGGCTTAAACTTTGGGGGTCACTGGAGCGCAAAATTACTGTGCAAATATACATTATTCACTACATGACAGATTTATTGTCTCCATAGAAACTGGCCCCCATTTTCTGTCGTTAAGGCAGTTACCATACAATAACGTCAAGAATGGTGGGAGACTCATCAGTGAAATGGAGGTGTGTGGTATGAAATGTAGATAGCGTGTGAAAGTGTGAAGGAAAGAACCAAAGTGTTGATGACGACATCTGAAGGAAGGACGCGAATGAGGAAGCAGCCAGGTGTTGGACATGCTGTGCTCCGATGTTAACTATAAATTGTATATTTAGTGAAAGAAAAATGTCCAAACATTTTCTTTCATCCTGAGGACATTTAAATAAGTAGTTAGAAACTGACAAATCAGAATAGCCTTTCTCACTACATAATTTAAGTGCAATACTGTAGAAGAAGGCATGTTCCTGATTGGACCGTGATTAGAATGGTACATAGACACAGTTACAAGGGGTCAGAGAACTAGACACTTCTACTCCTGTGTGACATTTCAGCCTTTATCTCTCTGCCAGATATTTCTGACCCCCCTCATACCCCCATGCTGACCTCCCTCTACCCCCAACATACACACACACATACACAAAGGTCCAAACACTTACAGACACACACCCCTCTCCATCAGAGATGCAGCATTATCTGAGCTGGGCTGTCTGGTCAGCTAAGCCGTAAAGTCATGAAAAGCTTGCATGGATCCGACAGCTGCAACTATGACATTTCAGCTCCAACTGTTTTTCCATTAATGTTCCCCTGATGGGACTAAGCCTAGGTTATTGTCCTCCACCAGCCTCGACTCACAACAAACTGAACACAATGAACCATTGAAGACAAAGAGCAGATGCAAAGATGCTGCATTATATTTTCTCAAATCTTCAAATCTCTCTTTTCATTTCACTTCCTTCTCCATTCACTCTTTAAAGCTCCCTTGGCCCCACCATCACAACTCTTTCTTGCTTCTTTCCCCCTCTTCAATCTGGCATTCCATAGCTAATCCTTGAGCGAATAGGAGAATAATGTAGAGAGGGAGAAGAACGAAAGACACTCAGAGTTAAGGTGAATAAAGCAGATACAGTACCGGTAAAAAAAAAAAAAGGAAGAAAAAAAGATTTAAGGGAAATGTACCTGTTCACCCACCGTTCATTTTCCAATCTCTGGCCTTCGCATTGCCTCAATCTCCCTCCATTAGGCCCCAGATGTATTCTCTAGCCTGTGAAGCTTCAGCATCAAGCCACCATTTTCACCTTTACACCTCTGCCTTACTTCACACTCACAGTCTCACAGGGAAATGACAAAATGTGGAGATAGGGACAGGACTGAATGTTCCTGTTGCAGTCTGCGGGTGAAATTACATTCTCTTCCACAGTCTAGTTACCACAATCCAGGGTGATTATCTCCTTCTTTCCCATGACTGACAATCCTCATGTTCATCACCACAGCCAGACTCCACACGTCTGTGCTTCCAAATGTTCTGCCTCAAAGGATAAGCACGATACTTTATGTGTAAAATATTACATTACATGGTTCACTGTGCTGACATCATGATCGGTTCATAATACTTTATGAAATGAAAATAGGGCAACCAGTTCCAGGATATCAGAATTGAATGTCGTTATGTGAAGCAATCCTAAAGTGAGTTTTATTTACTGTTAACATTAAAGTGTTGGCACGGCATCGCGGTATTTAGTTGCATCATCCCTTGTTGTCTGCTAACGGAGGTGTACTCTAAGGATTTTTCCAGGGAAGCGTACTCAGCAGGGGGGCTGGGGGTAGGAAGCTCTGGTTACCCTGGCTATGTTTTCTCAACTTCAGTTTATTCAGCATATAGCACTAGATATCTGCACACTGCCACGACTGACGTCAATCTTACAAACCAGAAAACCCCCTTGGAAATGATATCTTAAGCGTCACTTTCATGAGGAAAGTGTTGCATTTTTTTTGTACGAGTCGTTATTCGTGTGTGTATGTTTGTGCGTGGGTGAGAGGATCTCAAAAAAAAACATAGAGAAAAGCAGGTAACGCCTTAATTGTCAATCAACATCGTCTTTAGGGAAAATATTGAGGACTATTCTCAGTTGCTTTCACAACGATGCCTCGCAGCCTGTCCATGATTTTATGAAGATTCTCAAGATCACTATGGCGCGGAGGGCTGGGAGAGGCTGGCAGAGGCTGGGCAGCCACAACTAAGATCCAACCCTCTCGATCACTTCGAGGGCTCGCCTTTTCTATGAGGAACACCTCTGCCTTGGGTGATCTCACCTGGGGCTTGCCTAGGGCCTTATCCTCTGCCTGCCTGCTATTTAACACCTAGCCAAGGGAGGGAGGGAAGGGGTGGGAGGAGAGGGAGGAGGGAGGAGGGAGGTAGGGAGGGAGAGAGAGGGCACCGAGTGCATTAACTGTGGGAGTGGGAGAAAGAGAGAGGGTAGAGAAGGGAGGGAGGGAAATAGGTGGAAAGCAGGGACCAAATAGAGGGATAGGTCTCAGGACGTGGCCTAGGCCAAAAGCATGAGACTTCTTGAGTTCGGTGCTGATTGGTCATAGAATGTTCAGATCCCCTTGGGCGCTTCCGCAGTGCTGTGGGGAAGAGAGGCTGGTGGTCTCATCAGACTCTAAGACAGGGATTGCATTTTTAGTAAAGTAAGAAGAGGCCAGTGGTGATTGACTTGAAGCGCATAACGCAGTAAGTGGGTGTGTCAGCCAATGTAAAACTGGTGTGTGGTAAAAATATATAGAGCTATAGAGATGCACCCAGGGTAACCAGAGACGAAACAAGACCTCCAGAGTAACTTGGCCGCCTCATAATAATTATATGAGGAAGGAAAGCGAAGCGAAGCAGTAGTGCCAAATGATAGAGAAAAACTGAATTACATGTAATTGGCCTTTTCCTCAAGCACTTTCACTACATGTTCTCCAAATCTGCAATTTCCGTGTAATATGTTTGGGCCAAGAGCTGCTGTTCTATTACTATTGCAGACAAACACACCAACATAGGCCTACACACAAACACAGTCACGTAGGCCTACACACAGACACACTCACGTAGGCCTACACACAAACACACTCACGTAAGCCTACACACAAACACACTCACGTAGGCCTACACACAAACACAGTCACATAGGCCTACACACAGACACACCTACATAGGCCTACACACAAACACACTCATACAGAGCATGGAAATACATACAGATATATTCAACATTTTCCAGCTATCCTATTCCATCCACTCAGAGGTCTTACTCTTTCATGCTACCTCACACTTGTCATTCTTCTTCGTGGCATTCCTCACAGTGCAGAAATCAAAGTGAACTAAATAAATGAATGATTCAAAATGTTCCTTGGTTGCCTTGGTAACCAATTACCCTGTATTTTGTGAGGAACATCGATGATAATTGCCGCATCATACCAAGTGATGAGCGTAGTTAAATTGCTATCCCCCGTCTGAAGACGGAGGGTCAGGGTGGCATTGGTGTGGGCTGTTTTCACAGAACTGTGACTTGTCTGCCTTCCGATTGGCTGGTGAGAAGCAGACATCCCAGGAAGGTCAGAGTTCACTCACCGGAAAAGCCTTTTTCAAAAGTCTAACTGAAGCGTTGACATTTCAACTCCAGGACACTGTCCTCTCTCTTCTTATTTAGTAACAATGCTATTGTCCTCCAAGCTTCTAAATTGAGCTCTTAACACATTATCAAGGTTTTTTCACCCTTCATGGCAGTGAAAGTGGCAAAATATGCTTGACTCAGATTAACCTGAGAAACCTTTTCACATTCTCCATGTTTGTTTTAATCTTTTTAAAATTGTGATGAAGAAGCATTAAGAACTGGAATGAAACTGTCATAAAACCTCTTATAAAACCTCTGTCCGTTTTGCAAAGAGCAGAAAATGTCTTTTGCGGCCCTCTGTTGGGTAGTGGGCCACTTTGGTGACCCAAGTGGACCACTTTTGCTGTCTTCTTGAAAACTCTAACTGTAAGTCTACTCTCCCACTAAAAGGTATTTTTAGCTCAGCGATAACTGCGTGCACATTTTCACATTTGCAGCAAACAGCACTTCAGAAAGCTAATTCTTTGACCCATTAAATTAGTCAGAGACCTCTCAAATGAAGCGATTCAGAGAGAGTGCTGGCAATTAATTGGC
Organism: Plecoglossus altivelis; assembly: GCA_036571765.1. Classification (NCBI taxonomy): domain Eukaryota; kingdom Metazoa; phylum Chordata; class Actinopteri; order Osmeriformes; family Plecoglossidae; genus Plecoglossus; species Plecoglossus altivelis. The sequence continues at coordinate 11,143,676 of BROE01000021.1, read as the reverse complement.
TATGCGCTAAACACAGGAACAACTATGCAAAGGAAACAATAAAAAATGACTTTTGTCAGTAAGAGTTATATTGTCACTGAGAATGAAAGCTTTGCCAAAGCAAATAACCTGACACAAAAGTGCATTTAAAATGTTACAGACGATGTACAGTCTACCCAGATATTGTGCATTGGTTTCCACAGACGCCTCCCTGTGAAATGGTGTTTATATAACACTTCAAAAGACCATTAACCATCATTAGCGCAGCAGCATCGTTTTATATCTTATTCATGACTTCAAACTGATATTTGGAAACGGAAAAATTCCATGATATGGTACCATCTCTAAATAAGTGTCCCTTAATAAGGTAAATTGTCTAAAGTAGCAAGTGAGAGACTAAACAGAGGAATATCTAGGACCAAGTTCCTGTTGTTCAGACAACTGAATAATCATAAATTATTCGTAAAATACCTCATTCGATGGTGCCCATCATCTTTTTACTCCCACAATCTTCATATTTTTCTTTTTGTGGGCAGAGAATGAATGCATGTATTATCTTTTAGTTGTGCATTAATGAGTTTTATCTCTATGAGCAGGGTTTATCGCTCTTATTCAAACGCAGACACAGCTGCACTTCTGAAAAAAGGAATTTCCTTAATATATGATATTTTAAAATTGCTTGAAAATGTCCAACAAAAGCTTCTATTATTCTCTCTTTTTGCAGCAGGAAAGAGTTTTGGTGATTCACAGCCGAAAACAATGGCTGTGCCAACTGAAAGGTCTCCACTACTGCAGACGGACTGAATAGAATAGAGAAGTCACCATGGCTGCCTGTCTACATCTAAGCCCATGTCTCCCACCCCTTTTATTACTTTTATTAAAGCAGACCAATACATTCCTGTCCACTTTTCGCTATAGGCAGTATTGTGAGTGCACTGTGAATACAGAAGTCATATTGAAACCAGCATACATGCAGGTGATACCTTCAAGACCATCTCAGCATTAGCTCGTGGTTACTAGGCAACAATACTGTTCTGGTCAAAACTGTATTAATGTAATATAACTGTGAATACATTCACATAAATATACATTTGCATTGAAAGCTCAGTTTCATTACAGTGAGCGCACTGCGCATCCATGTTGGATGGTGTCTCTGTTGCCTGTCCGTGAACTGAAAATGAATTCTCAGAAGAGAGGAGGTCTTTGGCACGTTGATAGCTATTAACTTGCTGAGGTTTTGTGGATCAGTGCGACATTGTGCCATGTCCTCTACGCATGACGGTACAGAACAACAGAGAAGGCAGAGATGGTATGTCACGTCTGCTGAGGAACTGAGAAGGTATGAGGCGCAACAGCCATAAAATAGGAAGAGTGGATGCTCATGATGCGTTGAAATCAACAAGCTTATTCTTCAAACGTAATTATCACTTGATTACAGCTCTTATGGTGCACCAGTAAACACAATATACCACTTAGAGAGACATTACCATCAAGCTCAGTGGCTCCTCACATCAAGACAGCATCAGAGGCAGTCAACTGAACACAGCGCCCATCCACATCTCTGACATGTCACTGCGCTTGTGTCACACCAAACAATGCTAACTTCTATAAAGTATTTACACTCTGTTTGTACACGATGAGGAAGCGGAACCGCAGGGCGTAATTCTGAGACATGCAAAGCTTGCTGAGATGAATGAGAGACAGGGGGAGCAGACTGGTCTGGGTGGTAATGTACTAGGCGAGTGCCAAGTGTGTGAGTGTGTGTGTGTGTGCGTGTATGTGTTTGTGTGTTCACACTGAAAGCAATCAATGCTCTGCATTGTCGCATCCTCAGGCGGCTTTCAAACCGGAGAGTAAAACGGTACTGTATTGAACAGTCATTTGGTATCCCGAACTTACCATTTATTGTTGAAATGATGGCTTTGATCGGGCAGTGGAGTTTGCTTTGGAGACATGACATACATGCATCAGTTTGACAACCAATGAAAGAATGCACAGGTGAATCCTTTAAGTCATAGTAGCCTGGTATCAGTTCACTGTAACTACAGATCACTGTCTCCTTTGTCTCTGATACTCTTTTTCTGGGTATGGCTCCTTCTTCCCTTGTGTCCCCCTCACTACCACACCATTTCTGCTTACTGACTCCCCCTCCATAGCCCCACTCCCCACCCTTCCTCAGCTCAGACTCTCTTGCCTATAAACAGGGTTCTGAGGGTTCACTGAAGATCGCATCTGAAAAGAAAGCCAGTGGTGCATGAGCTATCGGCTGCTCGCTGTGCTACATGTGTGGAGATGTGGCATTTGAAAAAGATGGCTTGCGTGTTTAAAAAGACAGGGGAGGGGGGGGGCAGAAGCATAGAAGTGACTACTGTGCCACGATCCAACAAAGCGTTCGAGTGTCGGTCTGCTTCCGGGGAGAGGTGGCAGTGCAGGGGTGAGGGGAGGGAGGGGGGGGAGGAATGGGGAGAGGGAGTGGAGGGAGATGCGACCTGTCAGGGAGACAGGGGGGCTGGCTGAATGACTCCACATCACCCTTTCAGCTCTGCCGACTTCCCATTTATATTGTAATGCAAATCCAACGCCTGTCCCAGATGGTGCTTTTCCAGCATCGTGGGTGCATAGAAATATGATTATTTATCCCTCTCGCTCCTCAAGTCTTTTACCCCCTCCTCCTTCTCCTCCTCCACCTTTCCTTCTTCTACTCCTCCTTCCCAGACACCAGACTGTTGAATTGTGTCTCTCACAAATGATACAGAGCAAGGAAAGAATTAGAGAGAAGAGCTGGACAGAAGAAAATGTAAGGGGGCATGGAGGGCAAGAGACAAATAGAAAGACAGAATCACAAGAGGGAGAGAGAGAGAGATGGAGAGAGAGAAAGAGGAAAGGTAGAGAAGGGGAGACAAAGGAAAGTGAAGAGAAACATAGGTGCATCACTTCTTCTGACTGAGCATTACTCTGAGGATCGTGAGCAATAATTCTCACGATTGAAGTGCTCTTTTAATCATCTCCATTGAGCAAACGCAGCTCACAAGCCCATATCACTGTTAAATGTCACCTCTCTGGCACAACACGCAAGAAATCCCTCCTAAATTATTCAGCCCTTAATCTTTCCTCTGAAAAATCTAGGATGAGATGTTATCTGCTGCAGTCACTCAGGTTAAGGTAATGTTGTGATAGATACATCTGTTCCTTTCTGGTCATTGTCATGACTCAACTTTAAGCCATCTTATTTTCACACCAGGCTGCCCCACATTTAAACCACCATGCCACTTTATTACGGACGCTGTAACACCAGATGGGTTGAAAAATATTTTTTGACAAGAACCTTATATGAGTCCAGATTAAAGGAAAGTCAGTTCAACATCTGTTGATAAATAATTGGCAATCTATAAGGAACGCATAGATGTTCAGTGTGATCAGTATTGCCACAGCAACTTCTTTTGGTTTTTGATTTTAGAACACTCAGTCCTAAATATTTGAAACTGAGCCTCAGCAAAACTTTAACACAAGTTCCTTTCCCCAGGGGAGGGAATAGACTGTGCTTTCTCCAGGGCTGTTCTACTTGAGTGTGATAGCTTTGTGGTGTTAGAGCTGAGGGGGATGGTTCCAGCTCTAGAGGGTAAACACAGTGTATACCAGACCATGGCGGGGAATGTAAACAGTGTTGTGCTGTACGAGTGGAGCATCAAGGAGATTTGAGTGTTCTATAATCAGTCTGTTCCATTGTCAGTGTACCTGAGCTTTCATCACAGACTGTCTGGTCTGATCTCCTGCCAACCTCAGAAGCTTCTCTAAAATCAGACTGCACACTGCCACTACCAGAAACATGGAATGAAATCACTTCCTGGTGTCAGAACAGCTTCTTCACCCCCCGTCACCCTCTTAAATTACAAGCTTTCACAAAGGTATGTCTCTTTCGAACTTGACTTATTTAAGCACAAAGTTAGTGAGATGTCTGACAGAAGGAAGAGTAGATGAGCAGCGAGAAGTACATGAAGCTTCATCTGCCAGCATGAAAGGTGCTTGGCAGGTGGTGTAGGAGAGGAGACAAAGCCACACCCTTCCAGCGCCACAGCTTCTGTTAAATGTGTTGCTTTATTAGCATGAAACACTTTACTTTGCTGTCTCCGCTAAAGTCCTAAAATAACTTTCATAATGGTCTAATAATATTTAAAGAGAATTTACAGGAAATTCTCATATGAAGTGAGATGAATGTACACAAGAAAGATAAGGCTGCAGATTCTGTGCTGTTGTGATTTTTTCTACACGATTGCAGCTCTAGAACCCAAGTCTGTCCAATACAGGTCTGCCCATATAACTTAATAACGTAATCATAAATAAGCAGGAGTGGGAAGTAGAGGAGGTCACAGCAAATTTGTCATTAACCCCCCAACTAACCCCGGACTATGTGCTCATAGCAAGTGATTTGCTCTGATCACTGCTCATTAATGACAGAGGAAGTCATCACAGTACAGGATGTAGACTGCACACAACAGCATCACAGCCCCCAGTCTGATAGAATTCTTGACAAAGCATTTTGAGAAATGACCAATTATGATAAGAATTGACGATTCTGGGGGGTTTTTTACTCTTCTGTGTAAAATTGCTTTATCTTTTACATTGGTTTATGTTCAGGGCATCCAGACCACTAGCCATATCTGAAATACAGTGTCGAAATTGTCTGCAAATAATTTCTTGTGAGCAACTGTTATTTCGCCTGCCTGACCTATTTGGCTTTGGTAAAAAGAAAACATCACTATCTGTATTTTTTCAAAAACGACATTTGGCTTCAAATAAGTCCCGAATGTCCATCATGTACTTCTTTGCTTTCTTGTTTTCAAGTCAAACCTCATCCACAAATAGAACCCACTCATGGTAATCTAATTTGGAACAATGTGGATGGTATAATGGAATAACCCTCTGTAATTGCCCCTTTCAGTCAAGTATTCATTACTTCAAGGGAAGAGTAAGCAAAGTCTTTTCTGTTTCCCAGATAGCAAATGACAGATTCCCTCCCACAAATAGCTCTTTCTTTATTTCATCACAGTTGTCTCATTTGGGTGCTATTGTCCCTCTCCCATGTGTAGATGAGTTTCCTTAATGTCTGAATAAGCAGGACCCAGGAGAGGTCTGGCAGCTCAGCTGAGTCTCTCCTAGCTCAGGGGAGCCTCTCTTACAGTCCCACTGTTGTCTGGCCACATTCAGACAGTGAGGGCCAGGGATTCAGAGCTGGATTGAATTTTATGAGTGGAATTACCATGAAATAATATTTCAAATATGATCTACTGTGTCTGTGAGAAGATAGTGAAAAGACTAATGGCTGTCCTACAACAGGATGTTTGTGTGGTACATCATTTTGTCTGATACAAAATAATAAAAGGACAAGTAGTCCATCCAGCGATGGAAAACATTGCAATCTTCTTAAATTACAAGGATTCATTTTCTGTTCACTTTCAAACAAGTTTTTTTGGGGACAAGACTATTGTCAATGTTTTGGCTAGTTTCTGTCTGCTCACATGAAACAATGAAGTCACTTCTCTGAGATAATTATGTATTTTCATCACTTCTCACTCAGTGGTCAGGATTGCTATTAAGATCTTCCAACCTGGTAGTTGTCATGGTGTGTGTGTTGTTCTATAACCTGACTACTCACTGAGGTGTTTGGCCTTGAGCCTGGGCAGTCCCAGAAGTTTCCAGCAGCTCACCATCTGTGCTCAAAGCCTTTCCCCACAATGATCATCTCAGTCACAGAGAGATGAAAGACACAAGTCTGGGACGTAACAGAGAGGTCAGAGTCAGTGGCCTTGATTCTAAGCCAAAAGACAGAGAGAAAAGAGGGAGGGAAAAGGAGTGTTACAGATACAGGGGGGGAGGGAGAGAGGACTATAGAGACCATAAGGTAGAGTTAAATACATGCAATATGAGGGGACATACAGATAGATGGATAGATCATATAAAGTGGTGGGAGAAGGTGGAGTGACACCATGTGAGAAGTAGGAAACCAGGGGAGGGAAAAGTATATGTCTAGAATCGGTCACAGCCTTTGCAAACACAACAAATCTGAGCTTAATCCATATGAGCTCCTCCTGTGGTGTTCGACCACCCTCTAGTTTATGACCCCTTATTTTGGCAGCACGGAAAACCTGGATGGTGTCTTGGTCATCACTGGCGGAGTAGAAGTGCACTATCACCCTCTGTGGGCAAAAGTGGTCATTACAGCCTTCCATTCCTCCCCCAGCAGCTGCCTCTTCCACAGTGCCTGCTCCGCCAGAAGACACACACCGTGCCCACAAACACAGCTATCAGAATCAATTACTCACACACCACAGGTTTCACAACAGTTCATTAATGTTCAATTACCAGTGAATGTTCAATAGTGAGCCCATTACAGAGGAGAAGTTTCAGCTCTCTGACAACGTTGCGTTCGAATGAGTTTGACACTTTAATGACACCATTAAAGTTAAGACTGATCAGAGTACAAACACATGCGATCAAGCTGATTAGGATGAAGACAGAGATTTCCAAAAATCATGTGCCACACACGAGAGCAAGTTTGGACTGGCACATCAGAGGTTTCTCTCTACTGATAAAAAACTCTCTACTCAGAGAACACAACCTTTTCTACTGCTGTAGGTCTGAATGGAGTACTCATTCTCTCCAACACATTCCAACATAATAACAGAGAATCTGCCTTTTCACCTTTTCTCCAAGTGGCAGTATTGTTACCAATGATTTGTTTCACAATTTAGTCTTCAGAGCTGATGTTAAATTATACCAAAACCAAAAATGTAAAAACATTGTTTTGTGCCATTTCCCCCCCCCCCTTATACCAACTCCAACATTACTTTCTCATTCCTTTTCATTTCTCTGGAAAGCAGACATGCTGTGTGGTCGAGGAGCTCCCAGCTCTGTACCTAATTAGCTGCCCCCCCTGACCTCCTCCTCTCCCCCGAGACAAGACCTCTCGCTGGGTGCTATCTGAGAGACACAACGCTGGTAAACAAACTCCACTTTTTCTTCAGAGTACTTTTGTGTTCAGTTGTGTTTTTTTTTTGTCTGTGGAAGTTCTGCTGTGTTTCGTCAGTCTCCACAATCCCCAGATCCCAGCACTCGCTGGTCCCGAGAGGGCAGCTGGAGACTTTACTTTACGTTTCATCACATGAGGTAGGACATGAAAGGATTTATTTAAATAAGAAAATCACTTGCTGAAATTCGAAGATGAAAATGTCCTTTGTTGACTAACTAAGAAAAAAGGTCACAAGGATGTTCTGCTGATATTTTACTGAACTCATTCCCTCCTTCCTACTGACACGTTTTACATTTGACTCGAAGTTCACAATTGTACAGAGACTTGCACAATGTCTTTTCCGTGCCTTTGTGATAGATACCCATGCTTAACATTTGCCTATCTTTCCACATATTCACATTCCTATCCTCTAGCAACACCATCAGACCTGATGTGTATTTTTACATACTGACCATTGGTTGCAATTTCAGGCATCCCTCAATTATACAGTCTATTGACTTTAAACTTTCAAATAGGAAATACAATATTAACATATGAGTACATGAATCGTTCATGAAAGAGTTTTCAACTTAAGTAGGTTTGAAAGAAAGTGGATTGCAAATGGAGAAAGTGACTTACTTTTCATTTCTGTCAGTCATGTACATGGCAATCTTAAACGTGCTAAATATGTTATCTTTCTCATTACTCGACATGTAGGACCAGCTAATGATTTGTAGGCATTGTGGCAGGATTGGAGTTGATAGGCAAGCTGAAATATCAATAGAACATGCATCAGGACATTCTTCTGAGATAGGCTATTAGCTGCTATTATTCCAATGAAGAGAAGGGTGACAGATCAAGCTCAAGATAAAGCTGTTATCAGAGCTATTAATGGAGCGATTATGTAAAAGTCATAATGGTTTTCAATTATTACGCAAGACATACTCTTAAAACTACAATGAATACATAAAACAAAACTGTTATAATAAATTCTGCTTGGAGCTATTTTGTTTCTCATTTTCAAAAACAGTCAAATCTTTGTGAAATGTAAAAAGATCATAAAAAAGGATGATGTCATTAGCTGAAAACAATAAATCAGGCATCTCATCATGAAACATGTCACAATGTTGGATATTTTCAGAGAAAACTGTTTGTTTGATCATTCCTTTGTATTGGTAATGAAAAACGTGTTCCTCCATTACATAGTCTCTACTGAGAGTGGCCAAGGAGTAGAAAATAAAAGAGGGAGATTGACAAGATAAAGTTAGTTGGCAAGTGTTGGCTCCCCCGTTGCTTTCTCAGCACACAGCCAAGATGGCCATATTGTGTCTCTAAACAAGCAGAGTGTCTGGCACACTGAACAAGGATTGTGCGTGCTTGTGTGTGTGCATTGGTGTGTGTGTGTTCTGAACTGTGTGTGTTTGTGTGTGAGGCTGAGTGCCACCAAGTCAGAATGACTAAGTACTGTGATTCCCAGGTCAGCACATGCAGCTGGGAGGCAGAATGCCATGTAGATGCTGGCAGTAGTCTCATAGGAACCTTTGCACTGGTCTGATATTTTGGCCAGAGGAGTTGAAGTAGAGGCTGCATGCATACATAATCTTAGCACATCAAACATTTCACGATCTTGCTCACTGCTGCATGTTAGTTACTATGCCAGTAACTACATGTTACGTGAGCATGTGGCGTAAGCTCCCGTTTCAGCCTAGGCAGGCCTCTGTCCAGACGAACTCTGCTGTGTGGAGGAGGAGATGGATGAATATGTGGTTTTCCTCTGGTTGGAGAGGTTGGTGGAGGTTCTGAGATCCATGGGGAGCCATCACTTAAGCTCGGACAGAAATATGCTTCAGAAGTGCATGCAGAAACAGTCTCACACACACCCACCCACACACACTTGCTGTGTGCTCAGAGGCTGTGATTTCCCACTGCTGTCAGAACAACAGAAGGCTCTAGCAACCCTTTCGCCATGGGAACCGAGATGGCTGCTCTCAGGGGTGATGAATGCCTCTTCTTTATGACCATGCTATAAACACACCGACACACACACACACACACACAATCCATTACCGACTCCCCTACAACAGCCCTTTACAGGCAAATAAAGGGTATTAGTGTTGGGCTTTAAAACCTGTCACACCTCCGGTTATGCGTGTCAGACAGTCAAAGCCCAAAGCACTGTCCGGAGAGGGATAAAAGAATCGATAAAGGAAAGAGAGAAAGGGTAGAAGGAGGGAGATTAGCCATGTAGCACTGTGCACTCACTGGAACGCAAGCAAGCTAATTGCTTGGAGGTTAGTGAGGAGCTGGGACGGACTGAAGCAGCTCCAATCAATTGAAAGTTTGGGGCATCTCTGTGGGGACATTGTTTTATTGTCCTCTTCCCTCCTCTTGTCATCAGATCAGTGGCCTCTAGGATACCTTATTCTCACTCTGGAAGATCGATGAAGAAGAGCAGGAGAAGGATTTTGAGTTCACCGAAGCAGACTGTTCTAGAACACACCGAGCAGGAAGTGGGACTCTTGGGAGTTCTCAAACTGGCAGGATTTGGCCAACCCTGTCTATGAGAACCCCACAACAACTGAACTGATTGACCACATCACTATCCCTGTCTTGGTTACATATCAAAGGCATTGAAAGGCCGATGACTTGTGCTAAGGACTACTTGGAGGTCTGTGTTATCTCTGGTAGACAAGGCATGGTAACATTTTAAGAGAAAAATCATCCAACTGTTATGAAACAACACAAAACCAGCCTGTACTGGATTGAAGTTGATCATCCCTCTCTGAGATCTCTGATATATTCTATCAATTTAGGTCTTATATTGCCCTCTAGTGGTTTAAATGTGTGGACATTTTCTTTTTGGACCTCATACTGTACATGGAGGCTTTGTTGAGCCAAACCCGTTGCCTCAAAGTCTAAAGCACAGAATAATCTAGAATAAGATTTTAAGCATCCAGTGGTAGTTTTTTTTATTTCCAACAATAGAACCAAAGGCTCCAACCTAAAACCATGAAAAGCATATCTCCCAGCTGATTGGCTTAGTGATGCCCCACAGCACAGAGGTCTGTACAGAAATATTTCATCAAATTGGAAAAACTTGACAGGCCTCTACAGATCCCTGATATGAACACCATCAAACACCTTTGAGATAAAATCATCTGCAAGCCAAGACAGACATGCAAACTGAACACCAGTGCCTGGGCTCCCTAATGCTCTTGCGGCTGAATGTGCAGACATTTCCACAGATCCACTCCAAAGTCTTGTGGCCAGCCTTCCCAGAGTAGTGGCAGCTATTGCAGCCACATAGGGGGGCGGGTAGTAGCTCCAGATAAATGGTCGGAGATTTTGAATTTGTCTATGAATCTCATGGAGGCGTCACGATAAAACTGAATTCAGCGGAAACTCACCAGCAGAGGGCAGCCTATTCAAATACATCTTACATTTATATTTTTCTGTCCCTCAGATTAAAACAGGCTTTGTTTTGATTTCTTCAAGTATCAGTAAATCACCTGGTGTGCAGAGTAAGCGAAACTCTCAAAAATCAAATGAATCATGAGGAAGTCATGAGACTTGTAGCAGTTAGTCCACCAAGACAGCAGTGCAGATGGTCATCAATTTCAAATCACCATTTCCCATTCTATTACTAAGTGAACCATTTCTTTAGTAAGTAACTGATTAGCAGATGGTATGGAATAAAAGCTTTTGGGAGATTTATGTCGAGTTTTTCTACATGTCACAGGCAAAATCAGTTGAAAATAAATTAAGTAGCAAAAACAGCTACGTGTCCTCATTCATTAATGGGATAATGGATACTGTGGTCTATTGCCAGTCGGATGTCACTGAATCGATATACCGGTATCTGTAAAAATGTGTAAAAATATAAGGTGCTGTCTACAAACATTTACACAACAGATTTGTCCTCAACTTGGTTTCTTAGCCCAGGGTACTTGACACACTCACATAGACCACTGCATCAGGACCAGATTGGCGCTCACACAGGTACAGCAGCCACAGAGGGCTCCTGTTTTTTCCCATTAGCCATGTGTATTATTTAATTAGAATATGGAGCTAAATGGAATGGAAAAAGAAGGGGGAGTCTGGACTCAGACTGAAACTGTGACCTGAGGTTCTCGTGCATTACATTTGACATGCAAAGACCAGGCTACCGATCAGGAGAATGCAAAAAATACCGACTTTAGGACAAACCGCTAAGTATTGATGATGAACACAATTGATCGCAGAGAGCATGGTTAGCTTCTGCAATGTGGGGTGGACCGTGTTGCCTAACACTTGGTTAGTAACAATTATGGCAGCAATTTACAGAAGGGTTACATTATGATCCGACTACATAGCAATGCCTCAGGAAGTACATGTGAGCTGCAGTGAAGTGAAACTTCAATCTGGTTTAGTTCACTTCCGACACAGGTAAACCTTAGTATGGGGGAGATGGTGATGTCCAGGGCTGGGGTCTTGTTGAGCTTGTTTTGTCAACACAATCTCCCAGAGTCCCTTTACATCCACTAAGCTTGCCCCCTTGCCACACACTGCTCACTCTTATGCCTTTGTAATAACTATTACAGGTAATATTTAAAACCATTTAATTACAAATCAATTCATTTTTCCCATCAAAGTTTTACTATAGGTACTGCAATGTAGTTTCCTTACAGTATAAGCAAAATTAATGCTAAGTGTTGCCACAAATATCGATGTCAAGTGAGACTGAACATGAATATGTCTATATTTGTAAAAAGAAGAACACAATCATTCTCTCAGTCATTGTCTCTCACTTAGCTTTACTGATCTATTTCTGTAACCAGACTGAAACCTGCTTTATTTGTGTTGTGGGGGGGGAAAGTTATTTTTATTTAGAAACACAAAACATTTGAAGGTGCAATAGAACATGGTGGGATACATGTTTCTAACACCCCCTGCTACATACAAGGCATGCGCTACATACATGACATCTAGATCAGTCACATAACGTGCTTAATCTTGGTACATGATCTGTGCATTAGTGCAGTACAGTAAGTGCAGCGCTCCTGTGACCCCTCTGGGAAACCAACGGGTAATATGATGATTTATTAACTCAGCTCATATAGTTAATTAAAAGACATCTCTGAATAGTGCTTTTCCCAAGTCCTAAAGTGCCTTCCTCTTGAAATGATAACCACTTCATCTAGCCAAGATATGTAACAGAACGTAGTTTCACCCAGTATCTCAAGCAACTGACTTTACATTGTCACTGAAGCAAGGCCTCTTCACTGCCTTGTAAAGGATCAGTCAGGATGTCTCTTCAGACTTCAGAGCCACATGTAATCCTTCTGGCTTTGAAAACCCTGTTCTTTACATAAAGATCGTGCTTCAAATAATGTGCTTCATCATCTCTTCACCATGACAAAAAATGTTTGTGTCATGCAAAATTGAAATTATATCATGCAGACCTTTCTAAATTATATCACTGATTTCCAGGAAGTCTTAAGCAGGGACTCTCAGTCTTCACATTAAGAATTTTAAACTGCTATGCACCTACTCAATGGGGTTTAATCGGTATATAAACACCTATGTACAGTGCAGTGTACTATTTTAGCATTTGTTGTGTATTAAAATAGATGTGGCAAACAATATCTACCCTAAAAAAAATAGTTCTAAAATGACTTCCGCCTAGAGCGAGGGAACTCCCTGAAGCTGTGCCCAGGAGAGAGTGCCCTTTCTGGAGAGGACAGTCCTGGTTTGTTCCTGGGGCTCGTAGAGCACCCCTGGATCTTGTAGGAAATGGAGTTGTAGTAAACAGAGTTAATGTGGCAGCCAGGGTGCTCATTGTATGATGGTATGGGACTGTCACACACACCCAGGCGGTAGCACACACAGGAGCAGATGGACCCCAGACGAGTCTCGGGGCTACACCTGCCTGCTTGGATCTGAAGGTGCAGCTTGTGCCTGGAAGAGGCCCTCCTGGCCTCCTGCTCCTCTGCTGGGGAAGCGATCAGGTTGGTGCGGCTCGTTCCCTCTTCCATTGGGAGGAAAAGGGTGCTGTGACTCCGACTGTTGGCCATATTGTCTCTGTTCCTCTGGATTTGACCCGTTCTGGTCCTCTGTTCCTCCACAGTGTGCAGCCCCAGGGTCCCCTCCATTAGGCCCCTCTCTCTCTTCAGAGAGGCCCTCTCTTTGGCGTCACGCCGCTCGTCCTCTGTGTTCATGGTGAGGAAACGCAGCACCACCAGGTTGAGGAAGGCCCCTATGACTGTCAGGCCCACAAGAATGTACATGAAGCTGAAAGCCACGTACGGAGTCTTCTCCTGCAAGTCCTCCTTTTTCTGCAAGGCTACAAAGTCCCCAAAGCCGATTGTGGTGAGCGTGATAAAACAGTAGTAATAAGCATGGAAGAAGGTCCAGCCCTCAAAGTGAGAGAAGGCTGCAGCTCCTACGCAGAGTGTTCCTAAGCAGGACAGGAAGCCAACCAGAACCATGTTCTCCATGGAAACCTCTGTCCGCCGTAATCTCATACACTGTTTAATGTTGCGCAAGAGGTAGCGGACAAAGGTGTTCATCCTTTCGCCCAGACTCTGAAACATGACCAGGGTAAGAGGAATCCCCAATACAGCGTAGAACATGCAGAAGACCTTCCCTGCATCAGTACCTGGAGCAGCATGGCCATATCCTGTTGAAAGAGACTCCACTTTACCATGCTGTAGGTGGGATATTTAAACATGTTAAGTTCAGGGAACTAACCAACACTGATGCATGCCAGTAGTCCTAATTTGAAGGTGTAGGCCTACAGTACAAAAACCAGTTGAAACGAAGCCTTCTCTACAGGGGCACATGCCTTATGCACTGGGGTCTGGTGGCTGGAAGATGTCTATGTTAAGGTCACTTACCGAAAATAATAATAAAAAAACTTACCAATAGTAGTGATGACAGTTATGGCAAAATAAAATGAACCGGCAAATTTCCACTGTCTTCCGGCACGATGGGGTTCGGCTTGGAGAACCACACGCTCAATTTCTCTGTAGTCGTCCTCGGAGAAACGATACTTCCTTCTCATCTCGCTGCGCTTCTGCTCCAAAATACGTCTGCGGGAGCTCTCTGACTCGGATTCCAGCGCGTCGAAAACTGCGGCACCGACCAGAAGATAGGAGAACATGCAAAGGATGAGCGACAAAGTCCGGATGTTCTGCTTCTTCATGTTCGGTTCCGGAAAAAAAACTGAATAGTAGAGCGCTGAGAGCAGACGCCGCGTTACAGGTGGTAGGTTACAAATAACTGAAAGAGACCATCACGACAACTATATGCACCATTGGAGTAGAAATCCAACTGCAGGTGTGGTTTCGGGAGGAGGTGCATAGATTAACGCAAATTGAATACGATTTAGTTACCATGTATACTGTATGTTTATTTAAGCTATCGAACACGTGTGAATACATTTTTCACAAAATGTATGCGCATATTTTACAGCAGGTCAATTGTGAACGCATCCTATTTCAAATGACGCATTTGCAAAATGTAAAACGCACGCTTCAATTTAGTCGAAAGCACTTCGATAGGTATACAGTCAGAAACTTCCTATAGCCTGTTGATTCAATGACTACTCTAACACTCTCATTGTATAGTGTTCCCATGCATATAAATAGAAACGTTCTCTAAGCAGTAAACCTAGCCTTCACCAACAGTCCGTGTAAGTCAATTAGCTTTTTATGCGCATTATTGGTGAATGTGAGACCGAGCTTGAATCCAAAGTACATAGCCTATTGGACCAATCATTCAACAGGTTTTCCGACCCTTGCAGCCCACAGATGAGACACCGACGTTACGTAAATCTTTGAGTGCCCACGTAACGCCGAAAGGCAAGGTTGATGTGCGATCACATGACCGCTTTCACTCAATATTGACAGAGTGCTGAATCTCCGGTTGGAAAACATTCAGCACCGCGGACAGCGAAGGGTGCGAGCACTCTTAGGAGGTATGGATGGCTGGACACCCAATTTAACATTTCTGCATACGTGCAGGAGTTTAAAGTACCCGGAATATTTCGATCATATTGGAAGAATCCTTTAAGACCATAAATGTCAAAAGGATTTACGTGACGCTCAAAAACTAGCTTGAAACTCCAAATGTCAACCGCTTTCCATAAAGAGGCCAATAAAGAGTTGGTTTTATCACTCTAAGATTAATCTGGCACACCCGTGTGCCTTGGTTTTTATGTAGATATCCTCTTCTCTAGAGATAACAGACAGACCTGTGACTCAATAAACGAAGCCCGGTTATTCAAGCCGTTTCCCGGGTGCGAGAAAGGAACCTCCAGTTTGGATACCTGCTTTTCCGGTCGTATAACTTGATTGCTTTGCTTGGTGAAGCGTGCTCGCGCAAGCCATTACAAACTACCACGCCTCTGCCCTGTATTTTTTTTCACACATCCAACTCCTTTTACCAAAGATATATTTTAAAAGACCACTGTAACAGTCGCCAATATGACAGCCAACCATAAAACCTATGTTTCAACCATCTGCCCACTATGCCTCATTGTACAACCGTGAGTTTCCTATGTGTGCGTGTGTGCTTGTCTGTGTGTGCAAGACAAACAGCAGTGATAGTGCCAATAAACCTAGAGGTGATGGTAGTTACCATGGTTACTTCATCACCATCATCATGCAGCTACAACTAAAGAGCAATAACTATCCTGATTGATCCATGTATTTAATCCTCGCAATTGACACAGCCTGTTAATTGCCCCACATTAAACACTTTTACAGTTACATTAAAATGTCACATAATTAATTCATATTAACACACCAAATGCAGCAGAGTAGGATCCTGCAGGTGTATTGTTGTTGAGCCCTTGTGTCTGTCTCTGTTTGTCTCTGTCTCACCAATCTGCTCTCAGGGGCTCCCTGTTCTCTGGACTGTCTGCTGCGTGTTAAGTGCCTTACAAAGCACACTTTAGTCTCCAGTGTAATTCAAACCAGCCCACTCTAAATCAATTACATCTCAGCTGATAATAGAGGGGACATGCAGCGCTAACAGCCATCCATCAATTCCCCCCTGTTTCTCTGCTTTCCAAAGACAGAGGGGAAAACAAAGAGAGCTGTGACACAGCGCCGTGAGACATTTCCTACGCTCACTGAGGGGCGGACTGGGGATCAGAGAACCATTACCTAAAGGGATGCTTCATCAAGGAAATGCACTATTAGTTAGTTATTGAACAGATACGTCTTTTCAAGGGTGACACCTGAGATCCATTTGAAATGATTTATTATTAAGTTACTGTATATCTGTTTTGCCCACCTCTTCTAGGGTATTCGTTTGCGCTGCAGGTGACTTCAAATCATTGTCTTTCAAGCAAGGCATCAGGCAATGAAAGGACAGCCTGGAGCTGGAGGCATCGCTCTCCACTGAGCAAAACAGATCCATTAAGTCTGCAGGAAAAAATGCTAATGTTGTAATCTCAGTGTAGGAGGGCTTAGTGAAATTAAGCTCCTTCAGATTTAGTCAAAGTTTTGATAAGAAAGAGGAATCGTAAAAGACGAAGAGGGCACAGAGAAAACAGTCATATTTAAGGATGAGAAAAGCACAAGAACATGAACCAGGAGGAGTGCTAAGAAGAAATAATGAAATTGACACAGATTGAGCAAAGGCGATTCAGTCAGGACTTGACAAAGAACATACAGACATGGAAAAGTGGTCACTTGTAAAAGTTTTGGGATCCCAGCTGCTGTAGCTGATGTCTCCTCTTGGTCATAACTACACAGTGACAATCTAGCATGTCTCACATACTGCAGGAGCCCTTTTGTCAAGAGCAGATGGAGTTGAAGAGGGGCAGGAGAGGTTGTTGTCCCCAGCTAAGCTTTCAAAGACATAAGAGCAATACTGTATGCTGTAATGCATCCACAACTCTAAAAGCTATTTTAAACAAAGCTCCTTTTATATGAACCTGCATTCAAATGATTTATAATTTGTTTAAGGCAGAAGGCATCATGTATATACGGTGCTGTTTTTTCTCTTCTCTTTTCAACAGACATCCAATATTTGTGGTGATGTGTCTTCTGACTGTAAACAACTCTGACACTGGAACACAGTGAGACACTCACATGCACACACATTCAGGAGCAAGGCACCAGTCAGACCATCTCTTTCAGGTGACATATACTTCCATGGGGACATTGTTACAAGAATCTACCAAATAAGGAGCTGAACGCATCTGAACAGACAATTCAAACCTACACTGAGGTAAACAACGTGAAACATGTTTATCTATACGTGCGTTTGTGTGTGTGTGTGTGTGTGTGTGTGTGTGCGCGTGTGTGCGTGTGTGTGTGTGCGTGTGCGTGTGCGTGTGTGTGTGAGGGGGAAAGGTATTTGCATGTGCTCCATGCTAACAATGTACATTACATATCAGAAAACAGAAATTGTCTTCAAACTAAGAACCACAAAAACACATACACTTTTGAACAATAGATAAAATAATGGGTTTCATTTCAAGAGTACAAAAAGTATGTACATAAACAAAATATTTGCAATATGTATGCACCTGTACATTCACATGTACATACTCATGCACCTCATAACAAAACAATTGAAAGGTTGATGAAAGCGTGTGCTTAAAAAGTGAACACAGAAAAATATTTACGAATTTACCACAACACATGCATGGGATTCAAGCATGGCTGTTTAACACTTGACTACAGATGACACAGAAGAAAGGACCAGGCAGGAAAGAGAAATAGGTGAGCATGTGCATCTAAGTTTGTTAGTACACTACTAAGTAGTAAGAGACATTGGCAAAAAATGTTCTCATGACCTGCTATGAAGCCTTACAAAAATTTGGTGGAACCTATTTTCTCTGACAGATAACATGGGCACCTAAAGCTGTTTTCATCTCTTTGCCTTACTGAATGCTCTCTCTCTGCACCATCCAGCTCTGTATAACACTGGCCAGCACATGAGATGTGATGTTGGTGTTGCTCAACTATTTACGTTAAACTATAATTTCAAAAGAGTGTGCATGAACCTGTGTATGTGCTTGTATATATATTTCTGTGTGCATACATGTTGTTATCAACTGTACTCCCATAACACTAGAACTACACCATTTATAGTGAGCATTTGTACTGTACTCACTAGAATTAAAATCAACATCAAATATGTGATAGCACAGCTCTACAGTTTCCACAGTAACTAGGACCAAAATAGCAACCCAAAAGAGCAGCCACACCACTCAGAATAACACCAGATAGTCCAAGAGCCTATTCTTATCCACTAATGGTGTGAAATGAGAAAACAGAGGTTCCTGTCCTCAGGCTCTCCAATTGCTCAAGAGAGCAGAGCACACAAAATGTTTGACACCCAATTACATGGAGATTACATTTTGAGCAATACATTCTAAACTCATTGATTTGTTGAATTCAGACCTGAAATAATTAATACATCAACTTATAAATAGGTAAAGGAATGTATATTGATGTGTATTGTATATTGATGCATATGAAACGTGATGTAATAAGCAGAGAACGTATGGTATGGTCATTTCGTTACAGTAAACGAAATGACATAGCTGTTAATTTCCCCATGGATACAGCTTCACACTTTGAATGGGCATACATGGATGTTGAGGGATTTCAAGCGATTCTTACTGCCACTCGGGCAAGATTAAAATGATCAGCACAATATTTTACTTCCTTGCATGGGATTCAAGCATGCATTTTTAGACAGATTTTTAAAAATCGCTGAATATCCTCTCGAACCGTATAATTATTTCCACAAGGCACCCATTTCTATCACGTTAAAGGCTTGAAACCACAGTCCTTGAGTCCAGTAAGAAAGGGCTAGTGCAAGTCATGGGGCTGTGGCAGAAAGCATGTCGTCCCGTTCTTTTCTGAAGCACTTTTGCGTTGCCTGCTTCAATTAACTGTCATTAGCTTGCTGACGTCAGCATACCACATTTACCAATGAGCTGATGAACTAAATAGTGTTCATATTTTTAAGTCCTCCAAAAAATATTTGAGATTTATTTTAATATTTAACACGATTTTAATAAATTATAACACAATTTTGTTCCTTTTTAGTTATAGTCTAACGCTGACTGCACGAGTGTTAGATTTTCAGTCGTATTTGCAGTGGCCAGGACAGGAATAACAAGTTGGCCTAGTACTGACTAGCCTCCAAGTGCATGTTACTGCTAAGCTAATTTAACCAGTTTAAAGAACGCTACGGTGAACTCAGTGATGGGTAGTGACTATGTAGAAAGACGGAGGGACTGTAGTCCTCATCGAATTTGGAGCTGAAAGTTATTCAAATGTCTCTTTGCCGTGGCAGACACTTAATCATTATTGATTTACTTGAAGTCTTAACATTGTTGTTCTAACTAAGTGATGGAGGACGATTTCGTCTGCGATTATGATTCGACCTGGGAGAGCGATGGGGACGACCCCGGAGAAAACCAAACGCGTCGCTCCAACCAGGAAAAAACAAAATCTTGGCTGGTATATTTGTTTATTCAAAACGCTGACTTCTTGCTTTTAAGATATTCAATCTTTTCGATAAACTATCTTTTGAACAATTGAAATAATAGCTGTGGCTCGCTTGATAGCGCAACTTGTCATGTTAGCCAGTTTGCTTGCTAAAGCTATCTTAGATGGTAGCTACTAGCTAGCCCTGATGTAACACTGCCCTCGCTGTGTCAGTGTCCCTGGGTGTCTTTGGACATCGGGTGTAGATTTTATCTTTTTTTTCTTCTTATACGAAATGTGAACATAATCATCTACATATGCTATCTAAGTGCGTATCAATAGCGTCAGGTTCGGAAATGCAAAAGTGCATTACGGTATTCTTCGGCCTGCAAATGCGAGCTTGGCTAAATGGCTAAGGCTTGCAATCCTAATGGAATTGAAATCCATACTCTTAGTTCATCACCACCATTAAGCATAATTTTTGAGCTATCAAAAGCCTTTAATTAAACACTCTAGTACTTGTTGTAGAAACATGGCATCGTACTGTTTTAATCACCACTTTAGCGAGACTGGATGAAACACAGCTCTTTACGATGTAACGTTAGCTTGTGGATATTGGAGGACAAAGGTTGCATGAAGTGGCTGAGCGATTGTGTTTCGTTTTGTTTACAGTGGCTCAACACTTCTTCAAGAAACATGCGAGCTGCAAAGGATATGCAGAACTACAGGCGAGGTTATCCTGTAAGTTAGAAGCTAAATTCTATGTTCTTAACTTGATCTATACATATCAGAGACTAATTCAGATCATTCAATGTTTTTATGTTTCAACAGAATCTTAAAGATGAGGAATGCCCAGAAGACAGAATGATTAATTTGAAATTTTATTTAAATGAATATCGCTCTTCTCCTGATGGTAAGTCACCAGAGTTATTGAATAGAGCGTGTTTCTTTTTGTCCCATTCAGTCATGACATGCTGTCTTTTTTGTTTATGTTTTACTAGATGTTACAATTGATTCGTTTCTAAAAGAGTGGAAGGCAGACTATAAGAGGTTGGAAAGAGTTCACTCCTACATTCAGTGGTATGTAAACATTCAAAAGTGTATTCTAACCCTGATGGTATTCATTTAGAAAATATTTGACTCCCAGCATAGTGAATTGTACTGACAGATTTGATAAAGCCTCTCAGTACAAATAAAACGTACCTGCAGTAGTTTCCCATGGCATAGCTACCTAAAGAGGTGTTAGAGGTGGTTAGCTGCATGCGTGAGTAAGGGGACTCTTCTAGACCCCCTGAGAGGGTAAGAAATGGAGGATGTGGTAAGGATGAACAACCCTAGACACATGGGACCTCTGGGACACCTGCACTGACACCCACAACTACATAGGGACACCTGTGACAGCAACATGCCCATCTTAAATCAGGTGTCCTACACAGTGATGGTGTCATTTACGGCGACTACTGTTGTGTATTTTGACACATCAGGAGTCATTTATAAAGTTGAATTTATATAAATGTATAATAACTGGTCATGGTTTATTGATGCTTCCATTTTGTGCATAGGCTTTTTCCTCTGCGTGAGCCAGGAGTAAACAATATGGCTTCTGAGCTGACCTTGAATGAGATCCAGGTGGGTAAATGAAACTGAAAGTGTTATGTAACGAATACCAATCTGAAAGTGAAAGCCAAAGCCATCTGTGGAGCTATTTTAGTGCCAGCTTGAGTCGAATCTGTTTTTTTAAAATTCTTTTGAGAGTGAATTGGAAAATGTTGTGAGATTAAATTCAACTCCTATTGATTTGAGAATGATTTAAATGTTGCTGGATTCCAAATTTCATTTTTTTTTTAAATTCTGTTTAAACTCAGTTACTCATCTGGGGACTAGATAGAATAGAAGAGCATTGAGTCATTTTCAGTTTTTCCAGTGCACATGTAATATAACCTTTCTTGACAGTGACAAAGTCCATTTAAAAACTTTTCAAATTAAATCTGTTCTGGCATCTAAGTAGCTCTGAGACATCCAAAGTTCTTTTTAAGTAGTTTTTCTATAAAGAATTTGGAATTTTATCAAGTTTGAACATCTAGCCAAGTGTGAGCTTGTATTGTTTTCTATGGTGATTGTGATTTTGAAAACTCTCTTGGTTACTCTCACTGTTAGGCCTTCAAGAAGAGTTCTGATGCCACACGAAGGCTGGTGGAGTCTTATGAACTTATGCTGGGCTTCTATGGCATCAGGCTGGTCAATCAAGATACTGGCCAAGTGGAGCGTGCTGAAAACTGGAAAGAACGATTTCATAATCTTGAGCGGTAAACTACAGTCAGACTCAATCACTATCTTCTTTGTATTTACTGTAGGGTGTGTTCTTGACCGTAAAAAAATATATTATTAAAAATAATATTTTAATTATCTGTTGACAATTCTGCATTTCTCTCCTTTTAAAGCGTCAATTGAGATTTCTGTCTAAATGTCTCTTCTAGTAACGTTCATAACAACCTGCGCATCACTCGCATCCTGAAGAGCCTGGGAGAGCTAGGCTTTGAGCATTACCAGGCTCCACTGGTCCGCTTCTTCCTGGAGGAGACACTGGTCAAGAAGAACCTCAGCAGTGTCAAGCGCAGCGTGCTAGACTACTTCCTGTTTGCTGTTCGTAACAAGAAGGAGCGTAAAGATCTGGTGTTTTATGCCTACCAGCATTATGAGCCTAAGGACAAGTTTGTCTGGTGCCCCAAAAAGATTCAGAAACAGTTAAAAATTAAGGCAGCAGGGTGCAGAGATGGAGTGGATGAAGGTCGCTCACAGGCTAAAGGAAGAGAAGCAGAGACCGGAGCGTCTCCTAAGAAGGACAAAGACATGCCAGAGGATGGCACGGCCCCTCCCAAGGAAAATGAAGACACTCATGCATTGATTGTTCCTCCCAAACCCGAGTTAAAATCTCTGGGAGATGGTAACAGCAATGACAATGATGCCATGGACCACTCTGACAGCGCAGACCCTGATTCTGAAAAAGGGGAGAGCGATATGGAGGGAGGAGTGAAAGATGGCAGTCAGGCAAAGGACACGATCCAAGAGACCGCTCAAGTCCCAGACACAGAGTTTGAAAAACCGTTGAAGAAGAAACGGGAAGGTGACAGTGAGCCTGTCAGCGACAGATCCACTGGAGACCTGACCAATGGGCAGGAGGCCATCCTCAACACTGTCTCCCCCCATGACACACTCTCTGATCAGACAAGCCTGTCTGAAGCCTCACCTGTCAAGGCTCCCACTGCAGTCTCATCTAAAGGCTCTCCCTCCCTTTTGTCAGAACCAGGGGAGAAAATCCCCCGCACTGACTTCCCACCGAAAGAGGGCATGGCAGTGCAGCCAGCAACCAGTCTGGAAACCCTTCAGAAATCTACCGGTGACCAGACAAATGGAAAAGATGTGGAGAAGATGGATGTGGAATCCAACGCTCCAAACTCAGAACAAGACATGGGACTGTCCTGAATATAAAGCTGGAGCAGGAAGTATCCACATTAGTTACATGGTGTTTGAAAAATGACAGGTACTGAAGGTGTTATGAGTTTCTTGGCCTTATTGTTTTCTACTCTTTTCATTATGTTAATTGATCTCTTTTGTTGAGGATATGGTTCGTTACAGGATTCATTTTGAATGCAAATGCATCGATCGCTTAGTAGTTGGTTAGAACTGGGATATCTGTTCAGGTGGTGGGACAATGATACTGTGCCATAGATTAAGGACATGTCCCTATTGATAACATGAACCCTTTTGAAGTTTACTTGTAAGAAGCATTATTGATGAAATCTTTGTTTCAACCAAGATGTATAATGCAACTGTCATTTCTTAATACACTCAACACTACCAAAAGCTGTGAATGCAGTTGTTTTGCACTGAAAATGTGGGAAACTGATTGGTAAATATGATGAGACTATACTCAAAATAACATTCTGCATTATTTTATTTTGGAACTCCCCCTGTGAAAAGGGAACATGATTGTATGCCCTTAGTTTCTTTCAGGGTTGTTGCACAATTTGTATATTTTGGCTAAGAGATATGAGTTATATGAAGGACAAAATTGCCAAAAAAAACTGAGACTGGGTGATTGTATGTGGTCTTGGCAGTATTAGAAGAAAAAAAAATGCCATATTGAGTGAAATACCTGTGGTTGATGTAAGGTGCTGGTTACAGTCTGTTTCATTTGCTAGCCCTTGTGGTCTTTGTCTTTATTTATTACATTTAATGTTTATTTGTTTCTATATAATCAAGAAATGATTAGCCAAAGCCCAGGTTCCCCTCCTAGAATATTGAATTGCAAATCTCAGGAAACCCTGTGGTGAATGGTGAACTTTTATTTCTGTATGGGTCATGATTATTAGATTTGTGTGGACACAAGTTTATGGTGCCATTGTTCAGGACACAATTTCATATTAATTATTTGTAAATGGCAAGAGTTCACGCTCCATATTAATTTGTACTCTACCATGCAGCTTCTGACATCAGTTGAATAAATTAAAAGATTGTGCAACTGATTTTGAATGTACTTCTTATTTTAATGTAGCATTTCTCTCAAGACCAGATGAGTCAGAATTGATGGAGAAAACTTAATGCAAAGCTTTGAAAGTGCGTGCACAGTGACATTAAGAGGGGGCCACACATTCTTCACCCTAATTTTTCCAGCATCATCATGCTTCAAGTTATATGTACCTAGCCACAACCCCTCGGTAAATTAGCCAAATCTCATAGATATTTTCATGACCAGTCTCGAGATTTGAAATGTCAGGCCGCCAAACATGTTTCAGATTCAACCATATTGATAACACCTTTCCAATACGTTTTCACTAAGAAAGCAAGTCAACAGCGGCCTGTTTCTGATTGGTCACCACTCGCCCCATAGAGTTTTGTATACTTTTAGCTCATCCCACCATTTCCAAAGTTGTGTCCTTTCCCTTCCTTTTCCCTTCACCCTTCTCTCAGCTCACCTCACCCCTCACCCCTTCGACAGAGCGAAACTGAGCTCAGCCCCTTCGGCTGGAGGCTCGGGTTTATCTGGAATCTAAGTGAATGCCATTCAGGAGCCGCACGCTGTAAGGTGAAGGAGCGGTCCGTTGTTTATACTGGGGGAGCCATCGATAAGGATAGGGAACTGGGTCTAAATTTTCCCGTGTATAATCCGATTTGAGGGGCGAGCGGGAGCTATGGCTATGTTCTCAGCTCTTGGTGTACTTTTGCTATGCCAGCTTTTGACATCATCATCAGCACAGGTAAGCAGTAGCTTTAATGCGTTGCTCATTCCTTACTTTAAAGCAGCTTACATTCTGTCAGTGGTCTTAAAACTGCGGTTTGACGAAGGTGTGTGGACGAAATCCTTTTAACTTGACATCCATTGCAATAGTCTACATGTATTCTAAGTAACTTGAGATTGTAACATTGCCATTGAGATGCGTTTGATGGAAAATTTTCAGTTGACGTTTTGATATGTAAAAGTGAGCAACTGCATGTGACATCCCTGACCTAACATTGACTTGTTTCATGAGGTACAGGTAAATCGGTTCTGCACAGCGCTGTTTGTAGAACAAGGCCTACCACTATAGTGCAATTTATCTGTAACTGCATTAGCTTTTTAACCTGTTGTTTATGTTGGCCTAAATGTCGAGCTGCTGACACTTCTGTATTTTAAAATTTCGTTCACTTTTAAGAATTTATCAAGTCGCGGAGTTCAGTTTACTGAAGCTGAGGAATGTCGAGCCTGGTGATCAGTGGCCAGCGCACAATGACACCTTTGTTCCTTCAGATCATGCAGCCGATGGAAACACTGAAACTTATTAGCAAATTACTTCTATCTGTGGCAATATTTTGTGAAGTTGTATTTTAGGCTTTTGGTGTATTAAGTTTGGTCATGCCCCCCAACCGTTTGTGCGTAAGACTTTACCATCTACCCACCTTTAATTGCCATCTAGCCTCCCATCACATATTTCGTGATAGTTACATTTCTCTATTACCCTGGATATATCATGCATAATTCCACTCAAGAACACATTTTTTTCAATATTTGCTTGTTACCTAGGGATTTAAAAGCAATGCGTAAAGCAATGCGTAAAGCGTTGCCAGTTTATATTTCCCCTTTTATAAATTTGGCGCAAGGATAGTAAGGATGCTTTAAAGCAGTGGACTCGTATCAAATACGAATATTATCATAGTTTTTATAGAATTTTTTAAATATTGAATTGTAACTATTGATTAAACTTTAGTGGAAAGACTTCGCTAAATATGTAGAATACTATTCTGTTTTGTTGTGAATATTTTTTATATTGACGTTGCAGAGACCTGGCCCGCGAGGGCCAACTGGGCTGCCAGGAACCCCAGGACCCCCGGGAAAGGACGGCACTGATGTGAGTTGCCCAGAGACAGAAGACAGTCTGTACCTCATAGACTTTTGGACTGGGCCTACAGTTTTTAAAAAAAGTTCAAAAAGTTTAAAGTTATATCTATTACCAGACAAAATTGTGGGGAACTGTATTTCTCGTAAAAATTAAAAATGAATATAGACAAGGAACCTAGAAAGACATTTTTTATTTTAGCTGCTGTAAATAAGGACAAGATTTGAGATTACACTTCCAATTTAATTTCTAATTACAACATGTTGACAGGCACATACTGCTGTCTCTGTTAATGTTAACTTTGCAAACTACCTTAATTGATGCTGATGTATAAGGGAGTTCTTGTCATTTGAGGATGGTTGCCATCAGAATAGGTTTTATAGAGTGACTCCTCCCATTTCAAGTAGTGGTCCCACCCCACAGGCATTCATATTTATACATCAATGTATATCATTGAAATATATATATATATACACATTGATTAATTATTATATATTGATGTAATGAATATATATATATCGATTTTGTTTGTGTTCAAGTATTCAAGTAAATACGTAAATGGGATTACCTTTAAGACTTAACTTTTTGAGAGTGAAAACTTCCACTGCTTTGATGAAGTCAATTCACAACTGCCAGTCATACAGAGGCCTTATTCATACATTTCCCTGGCCCTAGGAGCATCTAAAGTTACCTCCTACTACCCCTCCCTCTCCTTCCTCTCAAGCCCCTCTCCACACCAACCTGTGGTCTCTCCATATACCCTGTAGAAGTATGGAGTCCTTTTAGCTGTGTTTGTTTTTCCTAATGCAGGCAGAGGAGTCTCTTGTGTGCTCAAGCACAGTATGCATCCAGACTCTCTGTCTAGATCTGTAACCTCCTCAACTCCTATTCGACATTAGGATTCGTTTTTGTAGTTTTCTTCTTTTTTTTCCAAGTCACAAGTATTTGAACCATTAAATCTCTCTTGAAAGGATATCACTTTATGAATGACAGAGGTAGACAGTTTGCCTTGAGAATATAAGTGAACACAATCTTTATAGATTTGCTATGTAAATGAGTCCATCTATGATCATGTTGTGTTTGTGATTAACAGGGCAAAACTGGCCCTGCTGGACTTCCTGGGAAGACTGTAAGTATGACCATACTGCCAACTCAATGTTGTGCCACAACAAGAGGCACTTTAAAGTGTAGCTATTGAGCCGGCCGTGTGTTTATAGGGACCTAAAGGGAAGGCAGGTATTCCAGGAGGACCAGGGAGCCCAGGCCTGCCAGGCC
Organism: Plecoglossus altivelis; assembly: GCA_036571765.1. Classification (NCBI taxonomy): domain Eukaryota; kingdom Metazoa; phylum Chordata; class Actinopteri; order Osmeriformes; family Plecoglossidae; genus Plecoglossus; species Plecoglossus altivelis. The sequence continues at coordinate 11,116,602 of BROE01000021.1, read as the reverse complement.
TTCCAGGGGTGGACGTAAGTCATTACCACACACACACACACACACAAACACACACACACAGACACTCACACACACAGACACTCAAACAGCACTTCTTTCAGTGGGGGTCAGACTCATGCATTCTCTGCACTCTTCTGACTTTGGGTGTGCTACTCCCTTCAGGGATTGAATGGTCCTGATGGCCCAGCTGGGAAGGATGGTCCTCCAGGGGAGATGGTGAGTATCTCTCCAGAAAGGCTCTCTGTGTCACTCACCTGGAGTGTTTATAGACATGCCTTGTTGAGTTTCACATCTTCCTGAATTATAACCGTCTCTTTGGTTCAAACTGTAAAACAGTAAAACATTCCCACACACACACAAACACACACACACACAGGGATGTCTGCACACAAATCTAACCTTATCTAAGGTGCAGGGAAGGGGGTATGTGTCCTCCAAATTTGAAATGTTGTGCATGTCCCAATGCTCTTAGTTTTGTGATTGAGGAAGAAACAGGTTGTGCATTAGGACCACGCAGAAGCAAATGCCGGCTGCTGGGTATGCCTTACACTGACAGTGAAATCAATAAAATCATAAGGCGTCAAACAAATAAGCCATAACCTTCCCCATTGGTAACATTGGTTACCCCATTAGGTGTAGTGTATAGAGCCTGTGATGCCCCACAGTGTGATGATAAGTCCCCTGACTGAGGATAAAATCACCCACAGTCCTAAGTTTGTTTACTTATAGGAACATTTTGGGTCAGTGTATCAGGCTGGTATAGAGAGGTTCTTACAGACCTTACTCTGGGCCAAGCTCATACCCACACCCAGGCCTCTGTTATTCTCTGTCAACCTGGATTTGTTTGAGTCTAACTGGCTCTTTGTGGAAATGTTCTTAATGAGGAATCAGGTGACTGTCAGATTAATCTAGGTTGCTGCTTCTCTAATCCGGCCCGGAATGTGCCCAGTTTCCTACTGTGCTGGCCTAGACTGTCAGGCCCAGGGGGACTGTGAGAAGAACAGTCGTCATCTGAAATAGAGAGAAGAGGAAAGAGACACATGGAAGCATTGTGATGTCTAAACATGAAACAAATATGAAGGCCTGTATAGAAGATTCATGCATAAAATATGAGCATAAACGGTGGCGGATCAGAAAAGATCTGACGTGAACTTGAAGACTGCCATTGGCTACACAGTCAAAAGAGAAGCAATTCTTTGCACTTCGTCTAATTAGAACACGCATGATTACCTGACAGTCTGAGTTACCTAAACGAAATGTGTTGTGTTATTTCCTGTAACACAACTTCCTGTAACATCCACATGCCAATCCATTGCGAATCAACCCCACCCCTCCAACTTGCAAAGAAAGAATGTACAGTGAACAATGATCTCATTTAATTTGCTCCTAGTGTCAACCAAGTTGTAAAATGTTCCACTTATGGTTATATCTCAACAGAGATGACAAAACATCCCATGTGAATGAGTGAGTGTGTGTGTGTGTGTGTGTGTGTGTGTGTGTGTGTGTGTGTGTGTGTGTGTGTGTGTGTGTGTGTGTGTGTGTGTGTGAATGAATGAGTGAGTGGGTGTGTGAGGGAGTGTTTGTAAATGAGTGAGTGAGTTAAGAAATAAGTGGCTCAAATGACTGTATGTGTATGCATGGAAGTGTTTGTGCACAAATCTCGTTTTTGTTTGAACAGGGAGGAATGCCTTAAGGTTTACTATGACACCACTATGTGACAGCTGAACGTTGATGTATTTTCTCTTCACACCACACAGACACTCCAAATAGAGCTAAGGGGTAGGGGGGCAAGAGGGAGGCTGTACGAGAGTGAGAGAGAGAGAGTATGAGAGAGAGAGATTTAAAAGGAAACCTGGAGCAGGAATTCCTTGGACTCATTTTGTGGTTGATCCCCACTCCAATGGGAAAACAGTCCCAGGGGTTTGTCTTTAAATCACACTAAGTTTAGTAGGCTGTCGTGCAGGTAAAACACATCTGATTGAATTATCTGTCAAGTTTGTGATCCCTTCAAACTGTTGTTTGGGGTTGACTGAAAGGTTCTCTGTGTGTGTGTGTTTCCAGGGTGATCCTGGACCTCCTGGGCCAGGTGGACCTCCTGTAAGTACTCACCCTCCTCTTTGATATGGTCCTCCTCTGGTACACCGCTACATTATTACACTGCTGCCCAGTGGCACAGTGTATCTGTTACACTGTTGCTTCACTAACACACAGACCGTGGCAGCACTCCGTTCTCTGGTCTAAATCATTACTAGATACTGGAGGTTTGGAACAACTCTAGGTTTAGAAGCAGCCTCTAACTCTTCATGTAACACACACCGAGTTTTACAAATAACCAGGAAAAAAACACTCTCCAGTCCAACATAACATTGTGTGACAAGTGTAATGGATTATTCTGCAACATTATTGCGCACAGTAGATTGATTCTCAGATTTCCATGACACAAACCCTTATAAATCAGATGCAGTATGTAATCTGATCAAAATGATCTTGTGCAGTTTAGATCACCCATGATCTGTTCATGTCACTTAACCTGCCTTCCTCTGTATTCCGTAGGGCAGAGGGAGACCAGGAGCTCCAGTGAGTACAGATTCTCATCTGGGTTTTTACTATGCATGTGTGTAAATGTACGTTCACACTTACCTATAGGAAACTAGTACGTTTGTGTGTTTTTACATTCTTCCTGTTCCTGTTGTTTACAGGGGCCTTCAGGGGCCAACGGACTGCAGGGTGGAGTGGGGCCACAGGGGCCTGTGGTGAGTGTCTTCTCTCAATCTCTGCGATTTTATGTTTTGGATTTTAAGGATTCTCTATACAGGGGGAGTATTGGACTAAAGAAAATACACATTCAAACATTCAAAACATTTACGAGCAGCTAATACAGCGTTACCATAAACCCACTTAACTGGAACAAATGTGGAGGATTTATTTACTTCAGAATCCTCAACACATTTCCAATCCAGACTGCTCAGATAGCTGTAGAAGGGCCGCCCCCCACTCGCTCGCGGAAGCCAAGCTAAGCTCTGGCAGTTCACTGAAAGCAAAGGGTTGTGCAAATCTCTTCCCGTGTTCACTCTGACCTCATATTCTCCTATCATTTCTATTTGAAGCATAAATCGTACATGGGATATAATAGAATCGGACCAGTTCGTTGAGTGGTTGGGATCCATAAGCGGGGGCTGTCCAGCCTCGATCCTGGCTTTTGGTTGTGTAGTCAGGGAAGCCTCCTAAGAGAAACAGGGTTGATTGCAGCCATCTTGATGAAGTCTTATTTCAGACAAGCTTCTCATCAGACTGGCTGATGGAGCGGTCTGAGAGGACACTGCTGTGACTGGGTATGATCAGAGTAGGCTTATGGTAGGAGTGGGTAGAGGGATGCACAAATGGATTGATATCCGCTGCATCTTTTCAATAGAATGTTTCCTTCCTTCACAAAGTCCATCATTGCATTAAAAATGTACACGGTGGGGATTTGACCCCCTCATATTGTGTTGTTTCTTCTGTTGGTTTGTTTGGAAACATCGATCATGCTGTTTTTCTCCCTCTCTCACAGGGCCCTGAGGGTTCTGCTGGACTGGCTGGTGCTCCTGGCCCTGATGGACCTCCAGTAAGTAACTTCCATCAGTAAAAACATCTCAATCATTTATCAGAACTACATCGATTGTGCCGAAAACATTGTAAATGTTTACTGCCACCTAGTGGATGTTTTTTGGCATTGGAGCTGCATCACCAAGTTTTTTTTCTCTTCTTCTCCTATTGTTTTTCTCTCTTGGCTCTCTCTTTCCCTCTTTGTCTCTAAGGGTCTTCCTGGTGCTCTCCCTGATGGCAGTGGAGATCTTTTGGTACATTGACAATTCAGTCGACCACATGGGAAATTATGCCAGACAGTGCATGTCAGAATAGACAGTGTTGTACAGATGCAGCAAGTGACATGATGTGTCCCTGTCCCATACAGTGTCCAGCCATCTGTCCCCCTGGCCCCTCTGGCCCTCCTGGGATGCCTGGATTTAAGGTGACCTCCGCCATCTCTGACTGTTCTTTACTGGTGCTAAATGTCTGTGCTCTTCAAAAGAAGCTTGTGAAACGTACGATGCCAACTTTCCTATTCTCTCTGTACTGCTTCTCCACCCCGCTCTTCTTCTCTTCCTTTTCCTTTCTCTTTTAGGGTCACACAGGTCATAAAGGAGACAAGGGAGAGCTTGGGAAAGATGGAGAAAAGGTGAGATTAATTGGGCTAAAATCTGATCCATTTTTCATTGTTGCTGTCATTGCGTCTTGTGTCTGACTGTCCTATCCTCTTATAGGGAGATTCTGGGCCCCCTGGTCCTCCTGGGATCCCCGGCACTGTGGGTCTGCAGGTGAGTCACACACGAAGTATATCTGCTCAAAACACAACGCATCTGACCTGCTTCCCTAGTGGCTGTTAGTGTCGTGTCATTTGGACTGACATGCAGATCCGATGTTCTGGGTACTGATAGTGTGTGTGGGTTGGAGTCATTCTGATTGTGGTGTGACCATCTGGTGCTGTTTCCCAGGGTCCACGTGGGCTGAGGGGACTTCAGGGTCCGATGGGGGCTGTGGGAGACAGGGTGAGTACCAGCACACCCCCACACACCTTAGCTCTGTCACATCCCAGCTCTCTGACACAAGAAACGTTCCTTATAACTGTGTGGGAATTTAGTTTACGGTTCAGTACAACTTTGTCCCAGTTTTTTTCTTCTCACTATATCTCTGATCCTCTTTTTAGGGTTTACCTGGTTTCCGGGGCAAGCCTGGCATTGCAGGTGTTATCGGAAAGACAGTGAGTCTCACTTTGTTTGTAAAATATAGATATTATTAGCGTCACTGTTCCTAGTGTGTCTCTATGTGGCCATTGGTCCCATCAATAAATAGCTGTGTGTGTCTTATCTGATGATTACAGGGTGATGCTGGAGAGAGTGGACCACAGGGTTTCAATGGACCCAAGGGAGACATTGTGAGTGAAAGATAAATAGGATTAGAGTTAGGGCGATTGTAGGTATTGTCATTAATGAGACACCCATTTGTATGACATTTTCTGTCAATCTACACACATCATCCAAGCAATGGGGCCAATTTACTGCAATGTTTTTTTGAACAGGGCAAAGTTGGTCCAAAAGGAGGTCCTGGTGGAGCAGGACCCAAAGGGGAGCCTGTAAGTGCTGCCTTTCCAATACAAACTGACATGAAAAACACAAACAAAAACAGACATAGCTATCATCAGATGATTGAAGTTCAGAGCGTTTGTGTCCACTTCAGGGTATTCCTGGCAGAGATGGGAAGGATGGAACCCAAGGATTAGATGGAGAGAAGGTACGGTGTCCCTCTTCAGGCCTCATCTCTGCGTCTGTGTCTGAACCAGTTTGGCCTGGCATGTGACGGTGACCATTTTGCTCTCTGTTGCCAGGGTGATGCTGGTAGGGGTGGTGTGCCTGGCGAAAAAGGACCCAATGGGCTTCCTGTGAGTACCCTCAAGTTCCTCTGGCTCAGTGTGTCATCCTGTCAAAGAGCCCTCTGTGGAGCCTGACAGGATCTGTGTGGGTCCCACTGTGAAGAGGGAGCCAGCCACTATTGTCCTGTTGAGCCTCAATGGGAACACTTATTGAATTATAAATTCATGTGGCCGTGGGTTTTTGAGTTTGTGTTTCATTGTTTCAGGGTCTGCAAGGAAGGGCTGGTGCTAAGGGATCTAAAGGAGGAGTTGTGAGTATGACAAGCACACACCACCAAGGAGATGTGAGATTGCGGTGACACGATCAACCATACAGACAGTGATAACATCTCACCAACAATCCCTCTGTCTTCTGTGTCCTTCTCATTCTTCAGGGAGATGCAGGAGAAATGGGCGAGGCAGGGCCATCTGGAGAGCCAGGTATTCCTGTATGTATCTGATGGGCTTCTGGGGAACTCTGGGCTCTGGGCTATGCTGCGTGTTGGCAAACTAAACATGGTTGTTGTTTATGTGGTTGTCATCCTGTACGTGAGCTCCTCTCACCAGTATGCATCATCCTGTGACTCCTCCCACAGGGCGACATTGGTATCCCTGGAGAAAGGGGGATGGCAGGACCCAGAGGAGTGGCTGTGAGTAGCCATGGTTACAGTACATCCCCATTGCAACATCCAGTCTGAATCAGAGCACGCTCTTTGTGTGTGCCATTTATACATTTGTCTGTACTATTCATACTTCTATCAAATCATTAGAAGCATTATCTTTAAGCACTCAAACATCCGTCTTATACATAGCTGATCCAAAATGCACCATCTATCAGACTGAATGACTTTAGCACATTATCTATTCATGAGTTCCTCTTTCTGTCATCATGCAAGACAGGGAGGAAATGGAGACACTGAGGCACAAACAGAATCCTTTCACCCAGTGACAGCACTTTTGAAATATCTGTTTTTTGTTTTCTAACCTATTCATCCAGCAATAATTTGAAGCTACATTTCTACTTACAATTCCAAGTTTGACAAAACACAAATATACAATTGACTCAGTAGTAAAATGTTTCTCCTTCACAATTGCTATGGTTTCTGACAACTTTGGAGGTGAGTATTGAGTGAGACAGTCAAACATTATCAACACAATAGAACTATGATTAATGAAGACAGTTGCATAGCAACGTACAGTATAAATATATCCGTACGCCCACCATCATTTGTGGATCTGCTTTTGGTATTACAGAATGCTATACATATTAGACTATGGTAGACTTTCCCACTAAAGATTTACATAATTACAAATATACAAGTGTAACCTGAGCATAGAGAGTGTAATTTGTTAAGAACTGGAAGGGGAAAAAGAAAAGAGTATTGCTGCTGCTCTATGGACCTGCAAAGGAGGGAGTCAGTGTGAAAGGAAGGTATGCATAAAGGAGGGATTGAGGAGAGAGGAGAATATTGAGAAGGCACAGGTGGGTCTTTGTGTGCGCTTCCACATTAAGATCCTCCAGATATTTATGGATTCAGCAGAAGTTCTGAAGCCAGGTGGCATTTCCTATCCCCTGCTGTACATACATCCCCTGCCAAAGCATTCCTGAGATACAAATCACACACACTCATGTTATGACCTACTTCATGCATTGAATCACATACACCACACCATACAATCTTCACGAGAGGTTTTAATGATGTGTTGTCGCTTCCATTAAACCATTTTTTGATGTAAAAGGATGTGAATGTGTCATTCCTGTTTGAAGCCTCTGATGTACTGCGTCTTGTGTTAACACAATATCCCATTTCTAGGGTGGCATTGGACCAGTGGGCAACATGGGGGGCCAGGGGGTCAAAGGCTTCCAGGTCAGTACCCTACTTTGAAATGGAAGATGATTTAAATAAAAATAGAAATACTTCAGTTCAGTGAAATGAAATTGTTGTGGGATTTTCGATTTTTGTCTTTCTTCTGTACATCTGGTTGAATTAATTAGAAATGCAAATCCATGGTAATCTGGAATGTAATAATGAACTACTGAGGGATGTTGGTGTCAATGTCATGTTGTCATGTGCGACAGGGAGTGAAAGGGGCACTTGGGGACCCTGGCCTTCCAGGACCAACAGGGATCCGAGGAGGATTTGGTGAAAGGGTGAGTGAGATGTGACATCTGGAAGGACTGGGGATCACTACCAAGTGGACTCCTTCAGTGTTTACTCAGTACCTGGGAATGCAAACCCAGGAACGTTTGCCACGTGGTTCAATACCAGATCATCCCTAATCTCTCCAGTCCACACCTTGTAGGAATAAACATGGCCTTCGATTTGAAATATGTTAAGACCCTTTACCAACTGACCCAAAACTGGATAAAGCGAATATGTCAAATACAAATACAACGCACACAGAAATATCCTTGCAGATAAATAGAGATGAAGTTGTTCACGTTGCCATACCCATCTCGGAATGTCATGTGGAATATGTTCATGAGCAGGTCAAAGTATTCTACACACCCTGACTTGAGTGTTCAAACTGTGGCTTGGAGAGTGAAAACAAAGCAGCCCCCTGTTCATGTCTGGGGGGTCGAACAAAGGCTGCCTTTATCCAGCTCCCAGACCCCCCTACTTATACCTGCCACACCTCCTTCTACTCCTGCCATCTTGCCATCTATGGAGCTAAGGCCACTGCTACTGTGCTTTATAGCTCCTGGCTCTCATTTATTTAAGTTTACCCCCTTCTCTCTTTTTCTCTCTCTCTCTCGCTCTCTCTCTCGCTCTCTCTCTCTCTCTCTTTCTGTCTCTCGCTCTGTCACTTGCTCTTGCTTTCATTCTCTCACAGGGTCCAGTAGGCGCCTCAGGGCCTAAGGGAGACATGGTAAGGACTTAAGTAGCATAGTTGACTACATCTCATTTGGTACAAGCAAAAATGAAGAGATCAAATAAGCAGCATTTAATTTGGATCCTGTCTCCTGTTTAGGGCGTGGCAGGAAGTGATGGTCTGCCAGGAGAGAACGGAGAACCTGTACGTTTATTCCTGCTTTAGCTTGCCCCATTTTTGCCCAATCTTTTTATGTTATAAAGTAATGCATTCGGCAAGAAAATGTGTCAGTGGAGGGAATTACACTCAACTCAATAAGTTGCATGGTTGTATTTGTTGTGTTTGTTGTTGTCATTACCCTTTACAAATGACACCTTTTGGTTTGTAATAACTGTTCCAATATTTTCAGGGTCCATTTGGTCCAGTTGGCCAAAAAGGAGAGGTGAGGCTTTTCGGTAGTTTTTAATTCCGTCCTTTGATAAGACTGCAGCACACAACCCACTGAAGACTCAATGCCACGTTCCTAGTTCAATAGGACGAATGAGCTTGATGTATAGGTGCTTCATGATTAGGCAGAGTGGACACACTGAGCAGCACAACAACTCATGTCAATACAAACTCAGTATGGATGTGGCTCAATACCCTCATTGATGCTAACGCTCATGTATTGTTTCATTCATCACCTTAATTATCAAGAAAACACACCTTCTCCCACTCTCAGCCTTTGGCGACTAAACTGGCCAAAGAGAATGTGTGAATGGAGAATACTCTGAAGACGAATACTCTGAAGATGAATACGCTAAAGATATAAGTGTATAGCTCTCTTTCCATCTTCAGTGTTAGCTGTTGTTTGATTGCGTTTGTGTATTCATAGGGGGGAAAGACTGGTGAGCTGGGACCCAAGGGTGTGGTGGGACCTCAAGGAGAACTCGGGGCCAGAGGGGCCCCTGGAAAGCCAGGACTCATGGGCTTCCAGGGTGAACAGGGTCTACCCGGCATTGCAGGGAAAACTGGTGTTCCTGTGAGTAGCTAAAGTGCTGTGTTCCCCTCCTTCTGAGCATACCTGAATCACACTACTAAGAATGCCATGTCTGCCTATGTTTGTGCATTCTCTTCCCAGGGTAAACTTGCAAGTGAACAGCACATCAGAGAATTGTGTGGCTCAATGATTGATGGTGAGAATTTTAACCCTGCCCGTCAATATACAGTATTTTACTTGGATAGAGAAATTACTGTGGGGTGTGGTATCAAACTTCCTATGCAACTCATTAGATATTGATACGAGTCTTCTCCTATCCTTCATTTCTTAGATCAGATTGCACAGTTGGCTGCCAACTTGAGGAGGCCCCTGTCCCCAGGAGTGGTTGGTCGTCCTGGCCCTGCCGGACGTGCTGGGAAACCAGGTGGTTTAGGGTCTATTGGACACCCTGGCCCTCGAGGGCCTCCAGGGTACAGAGGACTGCCTGGAGACCTGGGAGATCCTGGTCCCAGAGGTACAAGTTAACTCACATCTTCAGTTGAGATCTGTCCTTAGATCTTGCCAATCTCCCACATCAATTCACTGAGCCATGGCCCAATGCTCTCTCTCTCTCTCTTCTAAAGGTGATGTTGGTGAACAGGGAGACAAGGGACCCATTGGAAAGGCTGTTGATGGGCCTGTTGGAGACCAAGGAAACCAGGGTATGCATTGTAAACTGTATGCTGTTGAAGAAATCTTTTTAAAGGCATCTCTGCTTTATTGTGACAGTGATGGTTGCATAGGTAGTAAATGTAGAGGAGGTCCAGACAGTATTCTGGTGACTCTGTATGAAAGCTATTATTAAAAGGACAAGGTGAACCTCAGTAAAAAATAAAAAAGCTGTATGTTTTATCTTAGAATAAACCATTACTTGTTCTGCACACAGGTCTGCCTGGAGTGCATGGAATCGTCAAGGACGGGCGTGATGGATCTCCTGGAGATCCAGGTGAGCCAGGAGAGTCTGGCCGGACAGGTAGGACCGGACACCAGGGATCTCCTGGAATCTGTGACACTTCAGCCTGTCAAGGTGCCTCAGTTGCTGGAAAAACCTCCAACCCCAAGAACCATTAAACATTACTACCCCTCACCCTGAAACCACCAAGCCCAGGGAGGGGGAAAAGGAGCATGAGAAGAAGAGGAAAGAAACGTCACATTTCCCGCTTTTAACATGTGTGAAACGGGACAGGAACAGTAACAACAATGTGATTGTATTTGAAACAAAGAGAATCTCCCATGAGTGTTAAAGAACAGCATCAGCAGTTTGGGAAATCATAGATGAAATGAAAGACTACAAATCTAAAGTCCATCAATAAATCAAGTGGACAAAGAATGATATAAGAAGAACACCTGTCACTCCAAAAACCATCAAAAATGAATAACGTAAAAAAGACAGAAAACAACTTTACTGGAAAAGTGCTTGTAGGCCCATACTTTCTCTAAATCATTTATGTAAAAAGCATGTCCATTTTGATGCAACATCCACCATCTTAGTTAACATAGCCATAGTATATTACCGTCCAAGCCTGTCAGTCTTAGCAGCCAATGTCCATATGTCAATGTGCTTTCTGCTTAGACCACAGGTGACCCCACAAGACAATCTTACTTTTGTAAAATATGAAGAAATGGGGCCAGACAGCAAAAGCTGAGTCTATATGTAAAGAAGCTGTGAGGACTGTAACAGGCAATGAAAAAGATCTACACCCACATATTGTGTATTTTGATGCAGTCACAGCATTTTACAGGTCTTGCAAATGTTTGTTTTTTGTAAAGTTTTGCTCCATCTAAATGTACTTTTTAACTTCTTGATTACATGTTTGATGATTAAGATCTCCCTTTTACACAAGTTTTGAAATAAAAAACATGAAAGCGGTGTGGATGCATCAGAAATTATAATTGTAGAATAACTCAAGTATCAATTTGTGTGCTTTTTATGTTTTATTTTGCAATGATCACATCCACTATGTACCGGTGCTGTAACTATTAAATATACATGACTTTAAATACTATTTATTATTTGTGGGTGACTGTTGTATGTACAGTAAGATGCTACAGCACCATGTTGTAAGAAATAACAAATAAAGCCACTTTTCAGTAAAACATCACTCTTTTCTACACATGAAGTTAATAAACATAATCCTTATGCAATAAAATAACAAACTCTTACCAAAGACAAGAATTTTAGTCACGTTTATTTTACAAGATGTTGGGGAACAAGTTTAAACAGACAACTTAACTTACAATAGAACCTTGTTACCACCTTTGCAAAGGTTTCTTTTATCTCAAATGTAAGTGAAGCATACTTCAAATAACAGAACAATATGCATGACTCAAATAACCTTTCATGTGGATTACTGCGGCTACACTCAAGCAACTGATCTATACTTCACATATTTAATATTGTAAAATCAAATGAAATACATGACAATCACACATGTCAAAGATGGACATGGCAAATGAACATTAACAAACGTAACTTTAATTAGTGTCCAGCTCATCGTCTGCCATCTGTATGCAAAACACTGCAGCTCTGACAAATATATCCCAATAATATAGCGCTGTTTAAAAAGTGACATCTGTCTCTTTCCCACACAGTAACCTGATCCTAGGCAACCATGCTTGAATGTTAAGCATGGTATAAAACTTCAAACCTGCTAATTACATCCTTGTCATTAATGTATTTGAAGACAAAACTCAAATTCAATAACTCTTTTAACAAGAAGTGATTGCCAAATGGTTGGTGAATTAATAATAATACAAATGAAAACTGGTGGGTACATACTGTGCTTATGGTGCCGAATGTGTCCTGTCAAACAGGTAGGACACTGAGTCATGAGAAAAAACATCACACCTGCATTACATTCTTCCACCCCTTGAAACACACTAACATATGGGACCTTGGCAATACCTGCTATTATTGTGGAACAGATATCATCAAAATGGCATACCTGATGGAACACAGTTACAGGAGGGTAAAATAAATTAGTAATAAATAGAATGGTCGTTAAATATTGTTGAAAATCTTGTATGTTGTAGGCTGGTGGGTCACTGCTCTGCTGCCTGTAGGGCACTATGTGTCTCTGCTGTCTCCTGGTGGACCAAGATCTGGCTGGCAACACCGCTGGGCTTCAGACGGAGGCCGGTCTTTCCACAGAACGTGCTCTGGAAGTCCTGAAGGACACGTCACCACATGACAAGAGATTTAAGGCCTCAGGGTAATAAGTCAACTTGCTGTAAGAATGAGGAGCAGGTGAGCTAAAGTACTCACACATCATCATTGTTAAAAGTGCTAAGGTGGCTGTACCCTTGTTTTCTTATGGGGAGAGCAGTGGCATTGCTACCCACAGTATTGAGAAGCATTACAAACTACCACTGAGAGCTAAGCTCAAACTCTACAGAGCAACCAATAAGTAAACTAGCTAGCTGTTTATGTATGTGTTTTGGTATATTATTGTGCAACACACCAAGTGACTACTCCACACTACGTGCATTAACACTGTGAACAAGCAGCACATGGTGAACACAGTTACAATATATACTATTTAAATAACCTAATCTTAGACACAAGACAGGTTGAGCATAAAAGTCAAGCAAATGCATGAATGTTAGCAACTTATGACTGCTATGGTAACCAAGAAATGAGTTCCGACTCACGTGTTTGATGGAATCTCCGTAAACCTCTCTGATGTACTTCAGGAAGGCTGTGGTCCACTGCAGGGTAGTGGCTTTGTCAGTCTCATGGTTACAAAATGGTGCCAGCAGGTTCAGCTCATCACAGCAAAAGCGAATTCTCCTCCTAGACATCAGTAAGAGAATGATTCCAGCAGCTCTTTTTCTACTGTTGAAGAACTGCATGTAGGAAAGTCAAGAAAGAGTGGATAGATTCTTGCAGGAGTTGAAGCACCAAATTTTGAACATAGATACCTGCGGTCTCTCTCTTTGCTGTTGTGTCTCTCTCTGCGCTGGCTACTCTCCACAGGGCCCCCTCCCCTCTTCCTGGTGCCTGCTGTGCCCCCTCCAGTTCCCCTCACGTCAGCAGAGTCTGCAGTACAGGTGCTGGTGGCCTTTAGGCTCCGAGGGCCACGGGTTCTAGCACGTTTAGCAGGAAGTGCAGGTCTGACAGAGGCACCTTCATCTTTGAAACATTAGGAATGAGAACATTTTAATATCAATTTTAAGGTGTTTGTTAGTTCCTGACACAGATATGACATGGAATGGGGTTTAGATAGATATAAAATAGTATCAGCAGAAAAACAAAGGCAGGACACAGCACATTAACTTACTTTCTACTTTCACCCACACCTGTTCATCTGTCGGGGATGAGTTATTGATGCAGGGTGTTTTTGCATTCATTCTCTCTTGACGGCAGCTGAATGTGAAGTTCTTGGGGATGATCAATCCCTGATGCTTGTTGGTTTCAAGTACATGAGTACCAAACCCCTGAGAATTACAAATTTGTTAATCACAAAATAGAACAAACTAATTATTAAATGTGATAATTGTGTATTTTCAATATCTCTTTGCAAATGTATTTATAATGTTGCTCATACTTGACCACGGAAGCCTGCAATGGGGTTGAAGCTCCCTCCATAGGCGTGTGACAGTTCAATGGGACTGCTTCGGTCTGATCGCATCCATTTCTGCATTTGAGGATGCATAGCTGCTTCTTGAGCTTCGGAAGAATGCTGAAGCATTGTCAAAAAACTGAAACACAGAAGTAGATAGATTAAACCTTATGAAAAGTAGTACCATATTGTGTGTACACACATACATACTAACACCTACTTGGTAAGAGCTACTGACTGTGAATCTTGCTGTCTGGAGAATTCACCACTGTTAAACCTCTTCTCCAAGCGAACACGGGCAGGAGGGTTAGGCCTGGCTAGCAAAGGTGCGTCTTTGACAAACGGCTCGACACAACCTTCTCCTGCCGTATCACCCGCTCTTCTGACTTTAGCCATGACCGAGCCTGGGACTTCCCCGCAGGAGGTCGGCGTCCTTTCACCTGATATGCCATCCGCATCACTGACTAGAACCATTTTTATCCCCTGCACATCAAATTGGTCTTGCTTGGCTGAGTGTGTCAAAATGGACTGCCCATCAGACAATGTCGATGGAAAATCGGGTGTGGTGGTATGGGAGGACGTCGCTGTGTACTCGGTTTCAACCTTTGGATTCGTCGGTTGTTGAGCAGGACTGCCCACAGCAAAAATGGTTGAGTTAAATCGGGCATCTCCAGATCCGTCCTGGTCAGCTGCTTGAGACTCCATGTGCGTCTGGATGATGTGTTGAAGATGTGTGTACTCCACATCAGTCATCTCCATCAAGTTTAACTCGGTGTTCAAAATATGACCTTGGTCTTCCGTAACGCACCCGGCTTGGCTCACTATCATGCCGACAGAATCACAGTTGTACTGCGCTGACTGAGGTGACATACGCACTGTTTTGCAAGCAAATGAAGTTAACATCCTAAAAAGCAAATAAACACATTAGCAGTTTGATTTTACGTTCTTTCATTTGTATAGTGAGGCAGCTGATAAACATTTAGACTTGGAACTAGCTTGTACACAGCACTTCGTGCCTTTTCCCGCTCTGATGGAAGGCCTCGCGCATCTGCATAGCTGAGAAAAGTAGCTAGTGTTACCTCGATTGGCATTATTGTTCAGTAAGAAGCAACGATAATGTTAAAATTACTTGATGATAGCCTCACAATGACTTGAAAATATTTAGAAATTGCTAAAAAGATGATTGTATCTTTCCAGCTGACACTGCATTTTGGAAAAGGAACAACTTGATGTTTTCGAAACATCTAGCGTGCTAGCTTACCTAGCTACATACTGGTTAACGATATAAAGTTATGCTTGCTTATTTTTTCTCTAACAACTATACATTTACTCCACTTATTTAGCTATTCTTTGCCAAATAATTTACCACGAGACAACTACCTGGAATGTTAACTTAGTCTTCAATCTCAAGAAATTGATCAGTCTTGGGCAGTTGTACGGGGGCTCGTTCCTTTGAGTGCCAACTGTCAACTCAACAGAAATCTACTAGGGTAGCAACTGACGTCACTTAATAACTACCAAACAAATCCCTCCCTTGCTTTACTGAGCAACTACCCCAACAACAAATAAAACATAAATACGTTTCTTTCTTTTCTATGTTTTATTATTAACATACCATTTTGTACATCATACATTTTAACAAATTTCAACAAGTTTTAACAAATAGGTATTTCTAATCAGATGACAGTTGAGCTGTTCTTGCATTTAGAAGGGGAAAAAATCTGTACACTGTACACATTTAACCTTCAGTAACTAATGATCTGAGCTAATAACCTCCTGAAAATGTATATATCAGTTATAATAAAATTACATTCAGGAAACATGAAGTGCAACTATCTGGTTGCCTTTAAACCAACTTACAGAAGAAGGCTAATGACATACAGATGTTTCACAAAACCATTCACAAAAATAACTTATGAACGATGAACACAGGCATTAGAACATTTGATTAAATAAGGAGGATCACCATCTGACATTCTTTAGCGCTGCATAATATTCACCATCCCCCCTCCAAAAAAAACATGTTATTTACAAATACAAAGTCCTGCAGATGTCCCAAAAGAACACTCAAGGCATTTAGTTTATTTAGGTCCTAAATTAAGAGGACCCCTTCTTGTCTTGTGTGTCTTGTGGAATATCGGTCAATTTAACATTATCATCTTTTTTCTCTTGTTCTCCGTCTCTCAGTTTCTTTCCACTTTCTTTAGTGGTGTCTTTCCCTCTCCCGTCTGTGGCTCTAGCTTTATCTATATCTGCATTACCCTCCTCCTCCCTGTGATTTACTATGTCTCTACCTCTGCACGAGCCTTTCAGTCTTCCCTCCTGTTGGACAGCTCCTCTATCTTTCTCTCGCTCCAGACTCATTTGCCTACTTCTATTCCAATCCCTCCCATGAATGCCATCTTGCCCTCTTTTATTCTCTTCAGACAACACTCTTTCCTCTGAAAAGCGGGCAGATGAGTTGTTAACTACATGGTGTGGTATGTGATTTATGGCTTCAGTGGGTGTAGGAAGTAAGGGTGTTTTATGCTTTAGCAGTTGAACACCTGGCTTAAGTGGACAGTCAAAACCAAAACGTGGCTTCCCCCCACTGTCTGTAAAATGCCCTGGAGATGTGCCTCTGGGTCTGCTGAAAGGTAAGGGATGAGGAACACTAGAGCCAGGAAATCCAGGACGATGACCTCTCTGATGAGATAAAGGAAAATCGGGAGAGGGTGATCTCCGTGGCCCTATGTTAGCTGTGAAATTGTTTTTTCTGAGTTCTTCAGACATTTTGTGGCCCCGAACATTTGGAATTCCCTCTTCCCACTTGTCTAGTCTGCTTGAATCGGAGAATCTCATTTCCTTTCTTATGGATGGATCCCTAATATCTGGCCCGGAGCCCCTAAAATCCTGACCTTTAGTATCTGTCCCTCTGCCTCTAAAGCCAGGAGATCTTATATCTGGTCCTGAGCATTTTAAGTTTGGCCCTCTATCATCCTCTCTTGTGCCATGACCTCTAAACTCTGAGCCTTTCATATTGGGTCCTTGGCCCCCAAAGTCCTGACCTCTTCTTTCCTCCATCATGTCTGGTCCTGGCCTCCGGAACTCTGGTCTTCTCATGTCTGGACCTGGTCCCCTGAAGTCTGGACCTCTCATGTCTGGACCTGGCCCCCTGAAGTCTGGCCCTCTCATGTCTGGCCCTGGCCCCCTGAAGTCTGGCCCTCTAATGTCTAGACCAGGTCCCTCAAAATCTGGTCCTCTCATGTCTCGCCCTGGGCCTCTAAAATCAGGACCTTTCCTATCCTCCCTCATGTCAGGGCCTCTAAAATCTGGTCCTCCCATTCCAGGCCTTGGACCCCTGAAGTTTGGACCTCTCCTATCCTCTCTTGGTTCAGGGCCTCTAAAGTCTGGTCCTCCCATGTCAGGCCCCGGACCCCTGAAGTTTGGACCTCCTCTATCATCCCTCATGTCAGGGCCTCTAAAGTCTGGTCCTCCCATGTCAGGCCCTGAACCCCTGAAGTTTGGACCTCTCCTATCCTCCCTCATGTCAGGGCCTCTAAAGTCTGGTCCCACCATGTCAGGCTCCGGACCCCTGAAGTTTGGACCCCTCCTATCATCTCTCATGTCAGGGCCTCTAAAGTCTGGTCCTCCCATGTCAGGCCCTGGACCCCTGAAGTTCGGACCTCTCCTATCCTCCCTCATGTCAGGGCCTCTAAAGTCTGGTCCTCCCAGGTCTGGACCGGAACCCCTGATGTTTGGACCTCCTCTATCTTCCCTCATGTCAGGGCCTCTAAAGTCTGGTCCTCCCATGTCGGGCCCTGGACCCCTGAAGTTTGGACCTCTCCTATCATCCCTCATGTCAGGGTCTCTAAAGTCTGGTCCTTCCATGTCAGGCCCTGGACCCCTGAAGTTTGGACCTCTCCTATCCTCCCTCATGTCAGGGCCTCTAAAGTCTGGTCCTCCTATGTCTAGCCGTGGACCTCTGAAGGTTGGACCTCTCCTTTCCTCCCTTATGCCTGGCCCTGGGCCCATACTGTCAGGACCTCTATCTAAATCTGGACCTCTTCTTTCCCCCCCAAAGTCTGGCCCATGTCTGACCATTTCTATATCACCGATATCCTGGCCTCTCGTATTTAGTCTCATGCCTCTGATGTCTGGCCCTTTCCTGTCCCTCCTTCCTTCTGGACCTTTCATTGCTGGCTCTGGACCTTTACTCTCTCCTCTGAAATCTGGCCCATGTCTTCTTGTGTCTGCAGGATCCCTCCAAACTGGTCCTCTCCTTTCATGAGTCTGTGGGCCATCCATGTCCATTTCTGGTTGTCTTGTGTTCTGAGTGCCCCATACTTCCCTCAAATTAGGACCTCTATCACATAGCACTGGCTCTGACCCTCTGGGTCCTTGCCCTGAACTCCGTGGACAAGACTCCCTCTTTTCCTCCTTAAAAGAGGAACCTCTTGTGTTTGGCCCTGGGCCTCTCCATTCATCCCTCATATCTGGATCGCCCCCATGGAGTTCTATACTTCTCATATCTGGACCTGAACCTTTCCTACCTTCTTGCATGCTAGACCCTCTCATATCAGGACGGCTTACATCTGGGCCTAGCCTACCCCATTCCTCCCTTACAATAGGCCCTTTCCTTCTCCATTCATCCCTCATGTCTTTCCCTGATCCTTCCCATTCACCCCTGTCTGACCCTCTACCACATTGGTCTGGACCTCTGGAACCTGGGCCTCTCCATTCCTCCCTAATTTCTGGTCCTTTCCTCTCCTTGTTAGTATCTGGACCAGATAGACCTGGACCACTCCATTTATTGGTGGTATCTGGGTTTGGCTCTCTCCATTCATCCCTCGTCTGTGGCCCTGATCTTCTCCATTCTTCCCTTGTGTCTGGCTCTAGCCCTTCCCATGTATCCCTCAAGTCTGGTCTTCTTCCTTGTATGTCTGGATGTCTCTCTTGTCCCCTAATATCTCCCAACCCCCCCTTGATACATCCACTTCTAGCAGGATGTTCTGGACTCTTCATATCCTCCCTCATTTTTGGACCCGGACCTCTCCAATCATTCCTTACATCTAGACCTAGGCCTCTGATATCCGGGCTACTTGTGCCTGGTCCCCTTACATCCAACTCTTCCTCCAATACATGTGACCCTTGACCCGTTATCTCTCTATCTGGAACAGGACCTCTGCTGTCTGACCAAGGACCTCGATTATCTATTTCTAGACCCCTGCCTGACCCTCGTCCCCTTATTCCTGATCCAGGTCCTCTACCTGGCCTCCGCCCCCTCATACTTGGTCCTGTACCTCGGTCTGACCCTCGTCTCCTAAAGTCTGGCCTAGAACTTAAATCTTCCCCTCCAATGTCTAACCCTCTCACATCTGGCCCTGGATCCCGCCCATATTTTTCTAGCTCTATATGTGGCTCCCTTATGGCTGTCCCTGTTCTTCCACCTCTAAGGCTGGAGCCTATTCTGTTGGACCCTGGATGTCTCATATCTGGATCCCTACCGTCTTCTATGTTGGAAACCCTTGCGTCTGGACCTGGGCTTCTCTTATCCGGATCGAGTATGTCCGGCCCTGGACCTCTCATATCTGGGCAAAGACCTTTCATACCTGGGGCTCTAATGTCTGAAATACGATGCCTCACTTCAGGTTCTACAACTACCTTTCTTCTACCACCTCTCAATGCAGGTCCTGGATCCCTCATGTCAAGTCTTGCTTCCCTGATATCTGGTCCTTCCCCTGTCATGTTTGACCCTAGATCTCTCTCATCTAGCCCTTCGCCTCTTGTACCCATATTTCTCAGGTATGGCTCAGGTGCCTTCACACCAGAGTCCCTTACATTTGACTTTGGACCTCTAATGTCTGGGCCTGACATGCCTTGCCCTGGCCTGGTCATGTCTGGGCTTAGATGCCCCCTCTCAGCCTGTGAAGTTCTAAAGTGGTGACCTCTAAAGTCTTGTTCTGGACCTCTCATATCCGCGCCACAGCCTCTCATGTCTGGGTTTGGACTTCTGAAGTTTGGGCCAGTACCTCTGAAGTGTGGGCCTGGACCTCTGAAGTCTGGCCCTGGACCTCTCATGTCCGGGCATGAGCCTCTGAAGTCTGAGCCTGGACCTCTGAAGTCTTGTCCTGGATCTCTCACATCTGGGCCAGGACATCTGAAGTCTGGGCCAGGGCCTCTGATGTCTGGACTACGACCTCTGATGTCCGGGCCTGGGCCTCTCATGTCTGGGAACGGACCTTTGAAGTCTGGGCCAGGGCCTCTAATGTCTGGGCCAGGACCTTTGAAGTCTGGGCTTGGACCTCTGAAGTCTGGGCCAGGGCCTCCAATGTCTGAGCCTGGGCCCCTCATGTCTGGACCAGGACCTCTGAAGTCTGGGCCAGGGCCTCTCATGTCTGGGCCAAGACCTCTGAAGTCTGGGCCAGGACCTCTGAAGTCTGGGCCACAGCCTCTGATGTCTGGGCCTGGACCTGTGAAGTCTGGGCCGGAACCTCTAAAGTCTGGGCTTGGGCCTCTAATATCTGGACCAGGACCTCTGACGTCTTGGCCTGGACCTCTGAAATCTGTGCCTAAACCTCTTATGTCTGGGTCTGGGATTCTCATGTCTGGGCCAGGACCCCTGGAGTCTGGGCCAGGGCCTCTCATGTCTAGGCCTGGACCTCTGAAGTCTGGGCCTCTCATGTCTGGGGCAGGACCTCTGAAGTCTGGGCCTGGACCTCTGAAGGCTGGGCCTGGGCCTCTGAAGGCTGGGTTGGGTCCACTCATGTCTGGGCCAGGACCTCTGAAGTTTGTACCTGGGCCTTTGAAGTCTTGGCCTCTGCCATCTAATGCTGTACTCCTAAAGCCTTGACATCTCATCTCTGATTCTAGGTTTCCTATGTGTGGCTCCTTCATGGCTGGCCCCATTTGGCCAAATTGCAAGTCTGAGACTGGCATCACTTGACCTGTCCTTTCATTGCAAATGTTCTCCCTTCTCAGACCTTGACCTCCAAAGTGTGCTCCTGGTTCAATCACTCCTAGACCTCTATTAACTGGGCCTTTCATTTCTAAACCAGACATTCTTATTTCAGGTTCATTCACACCTTGGTCTCTTGAGCAAGACCCTGAGTCTGTACTTTTTGTGCCCGCGTCTTGCTCTCTCATGCCAGACCATCTCAAATCTCCTCTTGTTGGGTGTCCTTCATTATCAGGACCTCTCATTCCCCTGGCAAGTGGACGCACCCCTCTGATATCCAGTCCTTCATCCCTCTGGTCCGAACCTTTAGCCTCTGTGCTGCGACATCTCTCAATCTGTTGTTTTGGTGCAGTATAAGGACCCTGAGAGAGTTGCTGGTTCTCTGATGTACTCTGGTCTTTGAGTTGGCCCATTACTTCTCTTGGAAGGGACCCTCCTCTGTTATTTTGGTGCTTGCTACCCATTTGTGCTTCTACCTTGTTATGACTGGGCTGTTGATCCTCAAACTGCTGGGTTGGGTGACGGCCATGGGACATTGGAGGGCTTGTATTCTCAGAAAGTCCTTGCTGTGATTCTACAGGCATAGACTCAGAACCGTCTGCACTTGTTTTGTCCTCATTTTGCCTATCAAGAAAGGGCTGGGCTGAGTTATTACACTCTGTGAGCAGTCCAGGATCTGAACCATCTGGGCAGGTATCTTCTGGGGCCACTTCCTTAGATGCATCCGATTCATGAAGAAAAGGCCTTTTTTGTCCACCTGCTGACATTGAAGCAGAATCATTTTTTCGTCTCGTGGAAGATGGTGATCTTCGACGGCCGCTGGAGCGCCGCCGCGGGTTGCGGTCTTTGCGATGAAGATGACGTCCTGAGTGCTCGGTGTGATCCCGAGCTCTGTGACCTGATCTGTCCCTGTCACTCCGTCTGTGTCTCTCTTTCCTCCTCTCATTGCGTCCTGGTGAATGTTGGGAAAGTCTGTGTGGAGGGCTATGACGGTGATCCCTGGGTTTACGACTCCGCCTTTTTGGTGATTCCCTGCGTCTTCTCTCATGGGAAAGTCCACGCTGACGTAGGCCAGGGGAAATGTCCTTGCGGGATGCTCCACGACATGAGCTAGACACTGAGGATTCGCGTGTCAATATTTTCCTCTCTCCTTTAATGTCATCTTTTATCTCATCAAAGATGGATTCATCTTCTGGGTCGTAAGCAACATCAGAGTCTTCAATCTCACCAGTTGTAGAATTACTGTCCTCATCTTTTTCCATTTTTAGATCATTCTGAAGTGACTTTTCAGCATTATTTATGTCTGCATGTGAAACAGTTAAGGTTTCTGTCTCAATCTCTTGCTTGACAGTGACTTGCTGTATGGATGTTTCTATCTTTACAGATTTGATGCTCAGGCTTTGTCTAGGGTCCCTGTCCTGGTCATTAGAAACATCTGTATGTTTGGTTTTAGACTCCTCTGAGGCACTTGGCTGATTTACGTTAGCAGTCCCAGATTTAGGAGGAGGAGACATTAAGGCATCAGAGACGGAGAAATGTGCCATGAACATGCCTACTGCCTCTCTCTGCTGGCGAAGCGCTTCCTCTTGCTCCTTCAACTGACGCTTCTGTTCTTCAATCTGTTTATTAAGCTCCTCCAGCATTCGCTGTTGCTCAGTTAGTGTTGCAGCCGATACAACCACAGTACCAACATGGGGGAGGTCCAATGGGGCTGGGACAGGCCCATGGAGGTCCAGGGGGGCTGGGACAGGCCCAGGGAGGTCCAGGGTGGCTGGGACAGGAGCTGGAGTTGTGTCTGGGGCTGGAATTGTGTCTGGTGTTGGAGTTGGGACAGGGGCTTTTGCTACATGGACCACACGATTTTTCATAACGTCAAAGATGGTCTCATCCTCTGGGTCATAAGCCACCCCATCATCCACAATTGTGGGATCCTCACGGGTTTTATTCTTCTGAATCATTTGAATCCTAACCGGAGCACCCACTCTGTACCCCTTTACTGGATCGTATTCCTCCTCTGGATCATACGGACGATCAAAATCAGTTTCCTCGTCCTCTATTGGTGTCACTTTGGATTTCTGTCCATACTGCTGAACTATTGGATCTACAATTGGGGGGGGAGGAGGAAGGGGCAATGCTGAAACAGCTGGAGCCCCAGGCACCACAGGAGAGGTGCTCACAGCTGGAGCCCCAGACTCATTTGTTTTTTTCCCAAACAGTGTAGACAGAATAGTCTGTAGGGGATTGGTGGGGGTACCGGTAGTGGAGGTACTACTAGGTGAACTAGAGTTAGGGGTGTTCTTTGCAGCGATGGTAGCAGAGATGGGACCTGAGACAGAGGTGGTTGATTCCGCAGACGCAGAGGTGAGGAGGGTTTTCTTTGATCCCAGAACAGATGGGATTGTTATTAAGCCAGTGGAGGAAGACTCTGATGGGGATCCAACTGAGGGAGGGGAGCTAGGAGAGGTGGTGAAGATAGGGGTCTCTGGGTCGTAGGGCTGGAACATTTCCAGTTTGTCAGAACCATAGAGAACTGGGGGTTTTGGAAGGCCAGTATCTCTTGGGTCTTTAGCCATCTGAATCTTGGGTCTCTTCTCTTCAGCCTCTTGCAGAGTGGTTCCGGGACGTTTTGGTCTCTGGCAAATTGCCAAGCCAAGGAGGAGATTAGGGCGATTCTTTTCAAGTCCTGTAAAACAACAAAGATGAGTAAATTCCTTACACATAATTTGGACTTATTTACACTATGTGTATTATAAAAAAAATTATCTGTATTATAATATTTAGCATGTATTATACCTGGCCCATCTAAAGGTTGAAGTTTTGGGGGTATGCTCTCTTTTGCACTGAGTGGAACCAGATATAAGTCCTTAATGCTCCGGCTGTTATTGGCCACAACACCGAAACGTTTTCTGCTGCTGAAGTAAGAGAACAGGGACACATACGCCACCTCTTCTTCCTCTGTTGCTGGATGGAATCGGATCACACATAGCTCCTGTGAAACAACATGCAAAGAGAAGAAATAAACAAGTATATTCTATATAGGAAAGTTAAGAAAACATAAATATTTCACAAGTGCTTGCCTTTGTCACAGAGGTCCTCACTCTAGCAACATACTCCCACACAGTTTGAGGGGAAATTCGTCCACCAATCTGTATGGTATCAGGCAGATCCTGGGCAAAATAGATCTACATTAAACTATATTCCACACTGCATAAACGTTCAAAAAGGAAACATTTGAGGATGGTTACATGCCGTTTAGTATATTAAATCTTCATCATACATATCTTACCATTTTTAGACAATCAGAAGAGCCTGAGACCAGATATCCCTTGGTGACGAATTTGGCAACGCTGATCATGTTAAGGAAACCCTTCCACGTGATATCTTGTTTGGCCAGGAACTGAGCAGTTTCTCCATCAGGAGGGGAATGAGAGTTCACAGCACTACAGGACAAAAACATCACCACAATCACTCTACATACTTGGACCAAGAGTTCCTAACCTTAAAAAAGTAATGGATGGTAACTGTCATGGATCATAACCTAAATGTAACTTGAAAGAGATACCTTGAGGATGATCCTGATGCAACATAAAATCGAGGGTCTGCTGAAGGAGATGGCTTCATCAAAATTGATTTGGGTAAGGCTGGGGGTGGTAGTGATGGTGGCAAAGGAAGGGCTGGCTTGGTCCAGGTCACAGTTTCTCTGGCAGGGACATAGGATACTGGTGTGGGTGGAGCAGGGGTGGAAGAGACAGTTGCCATGGCAGAAGGCCGGTTGCCAGCAGTTCGGGGGTCACGTCTTGTGATTGTTACTGTAGACACGGCCGGGATCATTACTGGTGTATAGGCTCTGGTAGGCGCTTTAACTATGTGGTTGTCCTGTGTTGGAGAGTCATTGATGGGGGAGCTTGGGGAATCCTGCATAGGGGAAGCAGGAGAGTCCAAAACAGGAGAAGCAGGGGAATCCATGAAAGCAGATGCAGGGGTTTCAGAGAAAGGACGACCACGCGGATCAATAACAAGGGAGACTGGGGCATCCAAGATGGGAGAGTCAGGAGGGGCAAGGAGAGGAGAGTCACCCCCTGTTGGAGTCTTCCATGATCCGTCCTGGGAGCTTCCATACATCCAAGATTGGCCATAATGCTGCCTGTCTCGGTTTGACTCAGATGGTGTATTTACATTTGATGAAGAGGCTGAAAACTTTGTTTTTTTCTGTTCTGGTTCCTCCTCCTCATCAGTTGTTATCTGACCTGAAGCAGGAGACAGATACATACACTCAAACAAGTTCTCTTTGTATTAAAAATAGAGCATATAGTGGTGGTAAAAACGGTTGTTTCTTTGCTGCATGTGCACTGAACTGTCAACACACTTTATTACTATTAAAGTTTACCTGTGCAAATTTTGCATTTGAGGTCAAACAAGTGAGTTCGGTGCTCTGCAGTTGTGTCTTTCAGCATGCAATTGAGAATGTCTGGGACAGGGGTGCTCTGACTAGGTCGATTTGGCCTAGCCTTCAGAGGAGGAGGAAGTGTTTTCTTCAGTTCCTGAGAGAACAATAACATGTTGTTTCGTAAACAAAAGCAAAAACACATCACACATCTTGCATTGACTCTAGTGATATGTTGTGATAAGGTTTGCTAAAGGTCACTCAAAGTTCAGGGGGGAGATTCGTACAATGTTTCTATTAGTCCTGGAAGGAGCTGCAGTCAAACTGGGAAGCTCCATCTTTGTCATTTCTGGCTTCAGTTGCAGACATGGGGCTTTAGTAACAGACTCCTGGTACATACATAGCAAATAGGAAATCAGAGCATGACACACCAAACAATCATGTATTGAGATAACAATGATCATAAAAATATATAGCGAAAGAAAATGACCATTCAAATAGTGACATGTGAGATGATCATTTGAATGTGCATATATTTGCATCTGTTCCATTTGCTTGTGCTGTGATTCTGTACCTCTTCTGTGACCTTTGTATTAATCTCTGGTACTTTGGTGGCCTGCATGTCCCGCTGACTCATCCTTGCCAGCCTGAAGGGGCTGATTTCCCCCCGGACGACCCGATACAGCAAGCCCTGAAGAGGGGAAAAGGTAACCCCAATAACTAAAACTAAAGCTAACAATGAGTATCCTGACCAGACTTCAGTTACTAATATAGATCTGTGATAAAACATTGATTTTCCTCATAATTATAGCAGAACTTTGACATCTAATGAAGTTTCTGTATCGACCAACCTTGTTTTTGGGGTCTTTTATGTTGAACATAATTGTTCGATACTTATTCATGTACTTGCTGTCTGTATTGCGAAATATGTCGAACATCTCCATCTCAATGTTTGTGACAAGTTTCCCGACATCACTTTCAGACATCTCCAAGTCGTCACAGTCACAAACCCTTTTAGAATTAAAATGTCATTTTAGACCATACAAATATTGTTCAAAGTATGTTGTAGTAGAGACAGATGGGGAAAATGTGACAAAAAATAAACACTATTTAGATTTTTGAACTCATATCCCAGACTGTATGTCTCATAAATGTCACCCCCCAATCAGAATCCCCCAAACAAGACACCACCAAATGACAATTTATCACTAGAAAAAAAATCCAATAAAAATAACAAAGGATTTCTCACCTCTTAAACAAGATGCTGGTGAGTGAGCGCTGGATGCTCTGCCTGACCTGGTTATTTGGCTGTGAGGGTCTGGAGGAGGGGGCAATGGGTGCTGGGGACACAGGCAGAGTCCTGGTCTCTCCCAACAAACTGCCAGCTGAGGGTGGGTGTGGTGCAGAGCTGGGGGATGTCTCATGTTGCTTCTTGGGGATAGTGAACAAAGTTTTGCTAATTTTAAGGGCACCAGTGTCATGATGTCTGGATGTTGATGTGCCTGGGGTCTCTGGAGTTGGAGAGGGATTTGATTTTGAGAGAATAGGTTGTCGAGAAAGCGCTGAGTCAACAGTAGCTTTCCTTGATAAACTGTCACCATTAAGTGGTTTGGTTGTCTTTCCCGGAGCACCTCCCAGAGGGGGTGAGGACTCAGAGGGGCTCTCAGAGGAGAGAGTGGCATCTGGAGACTGCCTTGGTACAGTTACTGGCTCACTCTCTGCGTCTACCTGTTCACTGTCCTTATCAGCTGTCAGGAAATAGAATAACAGGGGAACCGAGTCAGTCCTGAACACACAAGACACCTGTGATCTGGGAATAAAACGTTTCATACAAATGTTGGTATATGTGAGCTGCTTATGTAGTCAACAGACTGAAGCTATTTTTTCACATCTTCTCACATCTGAAAGGTATTGCTTTAATAGTGTAATATTTTTGCTGTGAAAAGTACTTGACCGGTAAAAATAGGTTAAAATTGATATTCACAACCAATTTCAATGCTAGAGTAGCAGAACAGGGATTTAAGAACTGGTATCAAGAGATCATCACTCCTGTGGTGGGACCTGCGTCTGTTCCTAATGTGTAACTCGGGAGTAATGTTGCCTTTAGGTTTGCAATGGAGGGGTACTGTTATGGTAATGGAATTCTTAAAATATTTGGTTAATCAGATAAAACTTCACAAATACGAAACCGTGTTTTTCAGTTGGCCTGAAAAAGCAAACTGGCACATATCCTCTGGCTGACAAACTGGCATGAAACTTTAGTAACACGGTGTGAAGCGTTAGTGAAGTGTGGTCAATTGTGGCATGGTCATTCAAGGGGGATTCTGTCCCTTCAGACACTTATCTGTAAGGCCTTTTAACACCAAGAACACCAAGATCAGGATGGCTTGGATTCACATGAATGTGCATCCACTTTCATCACTCTTGTTTTGACATACTGTAAGTTGCTTCAAACTGACTGGTTCCTTTCTCAAGCGAACACATGTGAATGAGAGTTAAAACACATTTCTGGAATGAGTTCAACAACACTCCTACATTGTTGAAGATACCTCAGAACTGTGACTTGTGTTTCTCTTAATAAGAAGTCGATGACCGTCTGCTAGACTTGTGTGTAGGTTTGCAGAACTGCATCCCAGATAGGATGGTCCACCACTTTTCACACTCAAGTACGCATTTCTGCAGTCAGCGGGGAACTGCAGTGGATTCTGTTCCGTCAGTGTGAAAGGCACTTATCGCTGGGGTGTTGCCCCTAATATTCATGGTTGTATAGTCCAACCATAAGCCTAGCTTGATACAGGTTGTAGTGGATGAGACTAGCATGACTCCCATGTTCGAACCCAGGTCCCATTGGTGCTTCAACTTAGATGGATTCCGTGGCAGAATGGCAGTATTTAGTCACTGACATAGAGCTGTAGTGGTTCTTGTGATAGCTGCAATACTCAAGACTATTCGCATGATTTTCTTTTCATCCAACTGTGATGATTGCGCTTAACTGTAGACTTTGATTTCCTCCCCGCTCAGCCCCATGAAAGATATTTAGTACATAAACTACCACAGCTCATGGAAAAAAGGCCCACTGTGAGTAATCTTTTCAAACTAACTTAAACCCTTGCAAAACATTTAAAAGATGCATTCCTCGCAACTGTGATTAATGTTATTTCCACGGACTCAATCATTTGATTCCCATTACATATGCAATGGTTATACGTTTGAAGATTCATCAGCCTCATGTTTGTGTGCACCAACTACAACTGCTTATGACAACCACTGTATGTAGAACTGCCTGCGCCGGACTGCTCATCTGTTGCCTAGTCTTGTTGGGGGGTTCAACATTGCTTGTGTGATACTCATACATCTGAGGTGGTTCTACTTGGAGGACAGACATATTCCTGTTTTGGGAGAAATACGTGACTGAATGTCAACATTTATGTTTTAGGACTGCTCTTCCCACTGCCTTTTCTGGGGGGAAAAAATACATTGTGATTTCTCGAGGTGGCCAGTAGATGGTGCTTGTGCTTCATAGTGCATAAAGTCTCCCTCAAGTATTTGACCATCTAACAAGTAGCAGATGTGTGTCACATGACACAGACTTTGCAGCAAACAAATGTTTCTTCAAACCTTCAACAACTGCTGATAAAAATAGATCCAACCCTTTGCAAAGATGAAATGTAGTCCCTCAAACTAAAATACTGTGCAGTCTAAAGGACTCCTTGCATGTCTTAAACTTTGCCTATGCAAAGCAAGTCCTGGTAGTTCTGCTTCTGCTGTGGTTAGTAACCTCAGTAAATGGTATGGGGTGGTCTCGGTCCAGTCTATGACAAGTATGAGGATGTCAGTCACCAGTCATTGATTGGGATTAGAGTTCATGTCCATTTAGCAGTCAAATCACAACTGCCAAAAACAAAAACTCAACCACAACAAAATAAAAAAGGGAGCAGACCTGGTGCAGGCATGCTTCGTGTTCCAGGTGATGTTGGTGGATTTGCTCCAAACTAACGCTTCCAAAAGATGTGAGAGTACTTCCAACAGACGGAGGCAAACAGGCTACCAAGCTTTGTGACACACTCTTCAGAAAGTCTGTGTTGAAACTGTGTGAATATGATAAGACACTGCACCTATAGGACATGGCGTACGGTTTTCCACTGAAAACCAGATCTGCACCTACACCCAAACTAAAGGTCAGCTTAGTGGTTATTTATTATCTTCTAGGATGAAGCAGGCTGTCCAAAAAGCAACGGCAGTGAACATGAATCATGGAACCTACTGATAAAGTGTAGCAGAACACTGGCTATGCTGGCAATGGCCAGCTGTATTACTTTCCTCTTCAGAGAGATGTCATTGATTGTCGCATCATTCACTGTTAGTAGGCATCCTGAGTGGTATTCGTTAAGGGCAATCAGCTTTCTTCATCATTCTTCCACTTCTCTCCTTGGCCCCATGCTGCAGCTGAAAATCACTTCTCATTTCACCAGTCTCCGTTTACCAACTCATGACACCTTCGGATCCAACAGGTCTTAAGTAGTGTGTGTACATGGGTGGCAGTGTTTGTGTATGTAGATATTCATAAATGTGTCTGTGTGCATATCCGTGTGCGTGTGTGTATGTATGTATGTATGTATGTATGTATGTATGTATGTATGTACGTACGTACGGACATAGTTGTCGCTTGGACTGCAAGTTGTAGTGTTACAGACACAGCTCTGAGTGTAGATCAATAGGACTTGTAGCAAACCCTGCCCGAAACTGACGATGTTCAGTGGCATTTGCTCCCCACCAGTTCAAGGTTGTGTAACTTCGGACACATCCTTATGGCGGTGGTTGGGAAGGGAGTGGACTGAGGCAGTGGCTTGAAAAAGTCACACAATGACACTTGCCATTTGTGATGACACTGCATAAGCCTCTAAATGTTGCTTTCGGAGAACCTTGAGCAGGGAACTGGGCTTGATCCCCATCGAGTCAACAGCACATCTTGTTGTTTTAGTGCTGTGGACAAGCTACCTTTCCCTAAACATGGCTCCATCCAAAATGTGTTCAACAGGTCCACATACATATGGACTATAAAGATCACTCTGAATAAATACATAATTAAATAAATGATTTACTGATAAACCTTTCTGACTCTAAACTACCATGGGAGCTTCCAAAAGTATGGAATAAATGAGTTACAATGGAAAGGATTAACAACCTTCCACCTTCAAATACGCTGGTGTATAATTACCTAAACTTATCAGTGACATCTGTGGGCATGAGATCCATTCACTCTCTGAAAGGAGGATTACAGAGACAGCGCTGACTTGGTGAGGAAGCTCCGTTCCAACCATGTGACCCTGTTGTGTACTTTCCCAGTACAAAGTGAATGTAGTGCAGGATCCCTCACCAGCACTGAATACTTGTGAATGTGTCAAGAAGTGTGGAAAGTGTAGCACAGAGAACCCAGTAAACCTGGCGAAATGTTGTAACTGTGTTTTGAGTTTCTGATGTTTTGAATCCAAGCAGCAACATAATCCCCAAGACTACAGCGCTAAACCAGGATGTAGCATTTAGAAAGAGAAAGGAGAACTACAAAGTGGCTCACTACAATGTTAATATCCACTTGCTGTAAATATTAGAACACTGATAAAAGAATAAAGAACCTCTACTTATATGCTGTTATTCTTCTAAAGGAGGATTCAAGTAAAAGTTTGTCTTGTCTATGCAGTCCATCCATCTCAAATCACATCCTTGAAAACGTTTTCATAAAAAGCCATCACACATTCCTAAATTTCCTTAAATTAACTAAAGTTAACTAACTAACTACATGCCTAGCTAAACTAATGCTCTTTGTAAACGCTTGCGGTCATATGACAAAGCTCTTCTCGAATATCAGAGGACAGTGACCTGACGTTGGAGGTAACCTGGTATAGAGAAGGTGTCTTCCTGGCCTACAGTTGGGCTAAGCTCCACGAATAAGGATAGATCGTCTTCCATGTAGGCATTTCTCTTCTTCCCTCATCCCTCTGGCTGCGTCAGTGTGCAGCCTGTTTTTTTTTTCTAAATATGATTTAGTATGTTTTGTAACCGTTGAAGTCCTTAACTTTTGCATTCAGGATACGACTGACCTCTATGATTCGTTTTTGAATTGGACTGGACTAAGTTTCTCACTTATCCATTCAAATAAATTGTTAAAAGACATTACCTTGTTTCCCCTGCCATGGTTGTGTTCTGTTCACATCAGTTCTTGGTATTCCAGGCTACTCCACCGTAGCTGTGCGTTATTGTGCTTGTCTTGTTCAATCCAGCTCTTAACCCTGTCACTAAGTGCTCCCATAAACTGTACTGCATTACCGGCAATACCAAACTACTGAACCATTTTCCTGCTCTTTTCCTTTATCATAGTTCTGACAACATCACTCCGATTGAACTATCTCTACAGCTTAAGGGTTGATGGCTCATACTGCTTTGTTGAAAATGCTTACCAACGCTGCACCTTGTGATGTCTGGCCAGTACTGAATGATCCAGTGTGCCTCATGTTCAAACTACTATCGAGCGTGTACAAGAAGTCAGTGTGGGTTGGGTGTATGTGCAGTGAGTGATACATACACGCCTTGTAAAACACAGACGATTCTATGGGAGTAGCCTGAACTGGAGTGAGTTTAGGGTCGCAGGATGACGAGGACTTGGCCTCTTCCTGATCCTCTTCTTCCTCCTTGTCCTCTACAGTTTCTGTAGCATCAGGCTGTTCTGCTGATGTCCTA
This sequence comes from Plecoglossus altivelis, assembly GCA_036571765.1. Classification (NCBI taxonomy): domain Eukaryota; kingdom Metazoa; phylum Chordata; class Actinopteri; order Osmeriformes; family Plecoglossidae; genus Plecoglossus; species Plecoglossus altivelis. The sequence continues at coordinate 11,084,706 of BROE01000021.1, read as the reverse complement.
GTCATTCGACTAGACCTCTGACCCTACAATCACAAAGGTTGCAGATTAGTCTCACAATCAACATCTCAACCTTGATATGCAATAGTAATAACAAAAGCATCTATATTTGAAGGTGCATTTGGAAGATATTGGGATATCCAGGAAATAAGTCATCTTTTCTTGTGCTTCAGTTACCTTAGGAATGACTTTGGTAGCTGCTTTCCTCTGTGGCCGTGTTTTCACTTTGGGCTCCTTGGAATCGGAGAGGGTTTTCATGGTGGCTGCAGCGTGCTGGACGATGCAGTCTGTGCTACAGTAGACTGATTCTGGTAAAGCGTGTTTAGGGCACCCAGGGCCAATGCAGCAGGAAAGGGAGCTCTGTGTCTCTGTCTCCACCTTAGTCATCTCCTCAATCCCCATTGCCTCCTGAGACCAGACTCACATCTCAGACCTCTACATCTCATACTTACACCTCAGACATACAATTAAATGTGGACTATGTTTGTATTTAAACATACTTCCTGACTCACCTTCAAGGCTGGCGCTTCATGGGCTGACTCATTCTGGACTTCCTCTTTCTTCTCCTGTACCAGAAGAGGAAGTGTCAGACTTTCTGGCAGAATCTGATGGGTCTGGGACTGGCTCTGGTTACGGCTAGTGCAGTTAGGACAGATGTAGTCCTGCCTGCTCCTTTCCATTTGGCGACCCCGAGCCTCAGTTATGCCAACACATTGGCCATGGAACCAGTCCTGACAACTGTCACAGCAGATCATGAACCTGGAGTTGAATTCAAGAAATCACATGACAGAATTAGAATAAGACAGAGGTGAGGGAATTGGTTATGGTTTGGTTCTGTGACATATTAGAAGATGCTGTACACACCTTTTGTTGTGCTTCTGTCGACAGATGCAGTAAAGAGCATTGGGGTTATAACCCTCACTGTCTGATATGCTTGAGTACTCAGTGTTCCTGTCCTCCTCTTGCTCTGGGGTGTCAGCAAATTGATTGGGCTTTTCTTCAGTCACCTGTTCCATGTCTGTCTCAGCAGTCGGAGAGTCTGAGCTGGATAGCAGAATGGGGCTTTGAGACTCCAATCTTATATCTTTCACGGGACTCCTCTCTCTGTCTTGCTGCTCAACCTGATTGACAAATATCACCTCTTCCTCCTCAGCAGTACTGGACTCAGGCTCGGCCCTTCCCTTTCCTCGACCCCTACCTCTCCCTCTACCCCTACCTCTCCCTCTTCCTCTCACCCTCCCTTTCGCCCCTCCTTTAGCCCGGCCTCTGCTGCCTCCCTTAGCCTTCAGCTTTTCCTGGAGTTCCTTGAGGGTGAGTTCTTCGCTGTCATCTTCTTTACTGGAGGAAATTGCAATCACCTCTGTGCTGGAAAGAGTCAACAAATCCTTACTAGGCACACAATCCCCACTAGGCGCATCATCCCCATCCCCATCACGGTCAGGGGGTGCCATGGACACGTCCTTCTCTCCCAAAAGGGAAAAGGCGGTGTGGAAAGCAGAACCAAAGTCTTGCCATGAGCTGGGATTGAGGCTCCCACCAGAGCAGGTCTCTGGGTCTGGGTCTGGGTCTGGGTCTTGGTCTTGGTCTGGGTCAGCGTCTGGGTCTGCCTCCACTGGGGATGATGGAGCTGACCACTCCAAATCAGCTACGACACTTGGACCTCCCTGCCCTCTTTTAGGAGCAACTGTGGGCGTCTGGGATGGTGGTCTAACCTGGCGACCACCGGTCCGTCGCACAATTGGAGGACTGGGCTCTGAATCTCCGATCTCATCCATAAATTCCCTCCTGGCAATGGTTGACCGCCTGAAACCCCAAGTCTTTTTGAACTCCATGAGAGTAGGTCTAGATGTCTTGTCAGCCCCTTGAACCTCCAGCGGCTCCTCTGTATCACCACCTTCACCTCTAGGTTCCTCTGTAGACAGAATGTCAGAAGGAGAAGGATTTAAACAGGCGTATACCTCTATTGGACTGGAGGGCAAATAGAAAATGAATGACTATGATTAAGATGGAAACAAGAGCTTACCGGTATCACCGGCAGTTATGTCATCATTTAGATCAACATCCATACTTTCATCCATGGTTAAAAACCTGCCTTAATATCAACAGAGATAGCATTATGGTCATTACCCCATTCACATCACACCACAGAAGTACTAAGGAGCAATAACAGTATTAGTAAGTGTAACACCCTCGTCTGCTGTAGTTTTCCAACACAAGGGGAACTATTTGTCAAGCGTATTATAGAGCGAGACCTGAATCCAACGTGTAGGCTTCATGACTGTTCATAATTGTCATTTGTAGAAGCATTAACGAATTGTATTGACATTCAACAGTTTAACCGAACGACAAAGGCCATATTCAACGTTTTACAATAACATTACTATGACTTGCAAACCACACATTTTGCTTTTAGTTTCTAATCATAACGCACAAGGCTAGCAGGGCTCTCCCTACCTGCTACAATACAAAAGGCAACCAAGCTAGCCAGGTTAGCCTACAAATTGACAACAAAACATTTTTGTAGCCTAAATTGTGTATTAATGCTGTTTTACCAGGTTACAGATAATTACTAGGTGATCATTAGATTGCTATAAAATGCATGAATGTCCCCACTTGCGTCGAATATTAAAAGCGTTCAAGTAAACATACCACGTTATATGCTGCAATACAGACTTCCAGGTCATAGTCTAAGCCATCAATAGCTTGCTAGCTGGCTAGAAGTAGGGAGTCAAAGCTAGTTTTGCGAGTTGACGAACGAACACCATATTGTGCATAATACACATACAATTGCAATGTCTCTAAATGTATCGTATTTGATTTGAAACAAAAGAGACATTAGTAACTTACTATCTTGTTTTACGCTCGTGATAATTGGCTTTACCCAAGTCTTTCGCAGTTAGTCTTCCATTTTCTCCTCTGGCTGCCGAGTGCAGTGCCCGGTTGCGTATCCTGCCGCGCGGAAGGTTATACCACTTTAGAGTGATCTATGGCTTGAAGAGTAGGTTGGAATGAATTGACCATTTCGGTAATAGTACAGTGCATGACACCTGCTGTGGCAGGAGGGAGATCAGACTAGTGCTTTTTTGTAGTTCATGTTTGAAGAACGCAGTAAGGGGCTGGGTTAGGGCTTTAACGGACACATCTAACCACGTAAAACGTTGGTCTAATAGACCCGTTTTTATTTTTTCTTCATAAAGACATCAACAATCCATTTATTTTATGTACAATATGTAAACAAAGAGAACATGTGAAAGAACAAAAATAATCATGCTCATTAGTATACAGTCAGCTTGCCGTTTCCCTCCCTCACTTTATAAGTGTATTGATTAGATTCGCATTGATGCATGTTGATTAGACTGTGCTGACATGAATAAGAACTGAGGGTCAAGGTGACATTCATATTAAGTAACATTTCACTTGCAAACCAAAATTTCCAAAAGCTATTGTTTCCAGATATTTGGAAATTTTATTTTATTAAGTGGTAGGCTACTATAAAACAGAATTGTGTATGCTTATAGCAATATAAATAGTTTATTAATTACAAAAACTTTGTACAGTTTCAACCATTATAGTTTTTTTTATATATAAATCACAGATCACTGAATTATATTTTTACACTGAACTATAGTGTCAAATTTGTGTATGAGCCAAATGGGGATGAATGATTATTAACCATGTTGTTTTTCCTACAATGACTGTCAACTATTTGAACAAAAATGTCCTGTCAAATGAATATAGAAACTTACTGTACTGAAATACTAGTAATGACATGAGCTTAACAGTAAACAATGCAAGTCCACCAACAAGATGTCAGAATCTCTTTTGCAGCCTCTAAAACAGTCTCATGGTATCTTTTTAAGAGCAGCATTATAGGTTTCAAGTTCAAGATGCTTGTCAGAGTTTGCAATAAATCAATGTCTGATGTTTTGATACAATCTACAGATCAGAGCAAATTAGATGGCAACATGAAGATGTAAATGGAAACTTAAAAAGGAGGGGGAAACGTGTAAATATACAGACTTACAGTTCAGAATCAGAAAGACCACAGTAACAAGGACAAGCTACATGTACACAGACTAAAAAAGATGGCAAAGGTGATTTCAAATGATCACTCACAGGGCAGACAGAGAAATAAAGTCATGGTGAGGAGTCACAGAGGAGCAGGCCTTCATGCAAGGAATGTCCCTCGCATTATACACCCTGAGCCCAGAAAAACTCCTGTCACATGTCGCACTGGGAGGGTGATTGTATGTCCATTTAAAATGGACTATGGTGTCTTGAACTGAAATGGTTGCATTCTCCCAGACTTGTCTGTTTAAGACAATCCTTTCTGAGTCGTCCATATTCAACATATATATTACAGACAAGGATTGCAGGGTGAAAACGGTTATGTAGTGTAGTGGTTAGGGCATGGCCATGACAGCACTGTCCTTGCTCTTGTCCACACTGTAGGAGGGAGACGGGCCTTTCTCAGTGGGAGTGGGTCCTGTGGGGAGGGCCTGAGTGCTGGGGGAGGGACCGGACGGTTTGGTTGACGGGTCTGAAATGGACTCTGGTTCTGGATCCTGTTGAGTTGCTGTGGCTGTAGAGATGGAACACAAGGCATGAATAGAAGAGCAAGAAAAAAGTGAAAAAAAAGAAGAAGATACAATTCAACGTAACAGTGGATGTGCGCGTGAAAGTGTTTTTTGTGTTTGTATGTATACCTGCATGTGGGTGTATACCTGACTGCGTGCAGGACTTCATGTGCTCTGGCCAGTGGGCCTGTTGGCAAGGATAGTCACAGTAGCTGGTGTTCCAGCAGCAGTAGAAGATGGCCTCCTTCCTGCAGTTGGCGCACCACTGTTTCTTCTTGGTCTCATCCACAGCCTGCTGTTTCTCTACCTCCATCTGCTTCTTCACATCCGCCACCAGCCTCTCCCTCTCCTGCTCCAGACTCTGCCTCATCTCTGCCATAGTCAGCTCTACGATACACACAGATAATTAAATCTATTTGCAGACCAATAAACAGTCAGATATTCCCAAACAATTGTTTAATTACAGCATATCCTTAGTAGCTGTCAAGTACCTAGATTATGCTTCATCTCAGACAGCTCTTGTTGATGGAGCCACTGAAGTTTCTCTATTTCTATCCTCAACCGACGAATCTGGGAAGGCAAAAAAAATAAAAAATACATTGTGAACATGTGAAAAGCGGACATCATTCTTACTTTGTGCTAAGTGTCATGTCAAAGTCTGGTCGCAGCAACCCCTCACCTCTGCAATAGTGTTTCCTGATGTGTTTTTTGAGAGGTCATTGTAGATTTCTGTCATTGTCCCTTTTATTGTGTCCATCATCTGAAAAGGCAGGGGTACTTTAACATCTGTTTGGGCAACATGCAGTGTTGCGTCTTTGTCGTGGGCTCATGGTGGAGGCTTACCTTGTTGGTGTACTTGGCTATATCTGCTGCCACATCTGCTGAGCCCGTGGGGATCTGGAGGTCTCCTGCCATAAAAGAGGAGGAAGAGGAGGAGGTTCCAGAGGATGTAACCAAAGTAACTGATGAGGAGGAAGTGCTCTGAGGCCCATCTTTCTGCTGCACAGCTGGAAACGTGAAAAAGGATACGAGACTAGGAATAAAATCTGAATATGACCCTCCCACCATAAGAACTTGGTGACGGGGTAGTCAGTAAAGCAAGTTTACATGGGACGTGGAAAAGGTGGTGTACCTTTTGCAGCTTGTCTGGTCTGGTAGCGTGTACTGGAGGAGGACTGCAGTGGCTGCTGGGACTGCAGTTGCTGAGGGCTGGGTGTTGGCGCCTGAACCTGGACTGGGACCTGAGCCGGGCTCTGCAGAGCCGGCTGATCCCCTTGTTGCTCTTGCCGCTGCACCTTTTGCATATGCCATTTCTGAGATGATGTGTGGAACTTATTGGTAGGGTTCCACACCACAGCCCTCTGCACAGCTTGGGCGGTCTCTTTGGGCAGCAGAGGGCGCTGTTTCTTAACTGCAGAGGGGGCTGAGGATGTAGCCGAGTGAGAAGAGGTGGAGTTGGAGGTAGAGGCAGGGGAGGAGGTGGCAAGGCTGCTGGTAGAGGCTGTACTGGCATGACCAGAGGATGTAGTAGAGACAAGGTTCAGGGCAGAGGTAATGGAAGGTTGGGTGGCATCTTTGAGGCTGGAGGAGGGAGTGGAGACTTCAGCTGCAGGTGAGGGTAAGGTGGAAGGAAGCTTTCCTAAGGGACAAAAACATTATTACGCTTTAGTTAGACGGACGGTGATGAAGCTACAACTCGAATGCTTCTACAATCAGCATACAAAATGAAACTCCTCACCATCAAGACTGGTACCAAGTGGTTCTTTAAGAGGCTTGGTGGCTGCTGCTGCCCCTGGTTCTTTTCTGGCTCTCTTGCGTTCACGGCCGCCCTGCTCATCCCCCAGGTCAATTACCAGCTCTCTCTCAGAGTCAGAGTCCTGGTCTGGGTCAGTGAGGGCTGAGGGGCCTCCTGCCCTCCTCTCCTCTGGAGCTTTCGGCCTGTCTACTATGGGTTGAGACTGGACCATCCTGGCCTTGTCTTGGGACTCTCTGTCTGGGCCGTTGCCCTGCTTGTCTTTAAGCACACCTTCCGGGGAGGACTTGTCTCTGGTCCCTGGGAGCCCCTCCTTGTCCTCTCCTTGCATGTTCACTTTTGACCTCTTCCTCTCTCCCTCTCCACCGGAGCTCTTTGGCCGGTGCTCCTCATCACTGAGGTACTCACTGTCACTAGAGTCTGACTTGTCAGAGTCCTCTGAGTCACTATGCTCCACACCCTTATACACATCCTCAGAGATGTCATCTATACCTGCAGAGTGATAATCATCTTCAGAATAATAAGCATATAAGGACACTTCCCATGCGATAACTCCAGTTAAAACCTAAACGCTGTAGTTGAGTGTGGGTGTTTGTACCTAGCTGGGCCTTGCAGCTCTCGATGGTCTTGTCCAGGCTCCTGCTGGGTCTCTTGGGTGTGGCCAGGAGGACTGGTGCTCCCTGTTGTAGCTGCTGTTGCTGTACAGTCTCACTCAGTTCCTTCAGGTCCATCTCAGCCTTCACCCGGTCTGAGAGAGGAGGAATCAATCTGTTAACCTCAACACCCAACTTGCTACACAACGCAGGCGTAAGACTAGCTTCAATGAGACAAAAGGCAAGCTTCAACTAGAACACCTATCAACTGAACACGAGCCTCCAGAAGTACAACAGTGAGATGAGGCTAACCAAGGTTGAGATTGAGGATGCTCCCAGTGGCTGCACCCCTCTCTTGCTTGGGCACGAGTCCCTGGGGGGTGAAAGACTTGGGGCTGCCAGTCATGCTGCCACCGTGGCCCATCTTGGCTGAGGCTGGGGATGCTTGGGGAAGAGACAGACAAGCAATCAAATGTCAACCAAGGTTTTAAGGTGGATATGACATTTAGAAACGTAAGCTAACAAGTTCAATGTAGGTTATAGGTTAGGTAAAGCCTCCCTCACAGTGGTAATTCTTTGTGTAGCATCATGAACATGCCAGTCTAGCCTGATAGTGTTACTAACCAGTGTAGTCCATAGACTCTTCCCCAGCACTGTAATGGAAGGGAAGGTTCCTCGGTCCTCTCTCAATCCCATCCTGCTCTACGTCTGATCCTGTGTGCACTGACGAGTTGGTGCTCATGGGAGAACGAGGCATGTCCGTCATGGAAATCCTACGCCCCATTCCACTGGACAGGGAGCTCTTGCCCAGTAGCATCTTGGGAGATGCAGTCATGTCAAAGTTGAAGCGGATTTTCTCTGTTTTCTCTGTCTTTACTGGTCCAGCACTGGGATTGGATGGGTCCTGCAGCATCTGCAGCTGGTTGTTGGGTGTGAAGGGTGTGCGGAACGGCGCATAGTTGAACACCCCAAACTTTTTACGGATGTTCTCAACGTAGACCTCCATCTCCTGCATTGCGCTATTGAAGATGCTCTTGGTCTTCTTCACAGAGAAGGGAATTTCTTTGGACATGAGGTAGCAGTTGTTGATGGGAACCCAGGCCCTGTGGGGTGGAAGTCACAAGTAGAGCTTTTGAGGAAAAGTCCGAAGCAGCTTTCATTCTCTGCTACCATCAGAGTGAAAATCTCACCTGTCATGCTGACCAAAAAAGCGTGCGTCCACCTGTCCATCCTTCTCCCGCAGTGCCTTGGCTGGCCAGAAGGGGAAGCCTTTCAGCTTGGCCCACACCAGAGGGTGGGGGTGACCCTGACAAGCCATGTCAAGAACAAAGTCAAATCCTCCCATATAAACACACGTGTGTACCAGCACCAAAAGGTTTGTCTCACAGCAACACACAAATAACCATCCTATTCTCCCCTTTAAGGTGATGTGCTGCAGGTATAGTTTAGAAAACAACTTATGAGGAAGTACTTGTCTTACACATGGCTCGCAAAACCAGTTATCCCTTTTCTGGCACGAGGAAAGGTAGCACTCTGGACAGACCTCGATTTCGTTCATCTGAAACGAAAGTAGAAAAAAAGAGGCGATACAGCATGTTCAGGTTATAAGAAGCAAAACTGCAACCGGCTCGATTCTCAAATGTAAAAGTTACTGACCTCATGTTCACAGATCTTGACAATGACTTTGGCTGTTGCTGTTAGTTTGTGATTACCTGAAACAAAACCACCATATCAATATTATAGAGGAACCGGTATCAAAAGTACAGCTTGAAGATGTTCCATGTGTTTACGACTGACCTCCATTGTAGATGATACAGTTGTGCAGAATCCATTTCATGTCAGCCAAGAAGGCTTCTGTACAGCCATACATTTTCTTTTTTATGTTCTGCAAAAAAACACACACAAAAAAAGGTATGGTTGTATGTTATGAAGCAAATGATCTCCAAATGAATGACATCTGATCTCCAAATGAGCAGTCCTCACACAGGACCACACAGCAGTCCTGTGGGTGCCTACCTTCTCTAGGGTGCAGAGGTCCATGGGGTGGAAGATGTACTCTGCATAGTCAGGATGCTGCTCCAGAGAGACTGGCTTCTGGAAGGGCTCTGTCTACTCAGAGAACAGAGAGAGAGAGAGACATCTAGCCAGAATATTCACACAGCACAAGCTCCCTGAACTCAGATAGTGGTGACTTGAACGCTGATCTGCAACCATTAACATCAACCAAATCCTAAACGAGTAAGTACTTAAAACCAAGTTCCAAATTGGTCGTTGCCATGGAGACCCTGGCTGGTGTCAGTGTGAGGCGTGCGCGGGGGGAGGGGCTTACCCCTGGCTGCTTCATCTTCTGCAGGGCAAACTTGAGCAGGTAGGACAGCTGTTCTATCGTCAGCATCGTCATGGCTTTGCTCTGAGTCTCTATACACTCAGCCACAGTGATTTTCTGCAAGAAGGAGGAGTAGGAGTAGATATCTTCTGATTAAAAGGTACGAACAAAAAAAACCTAAAAAACATATCTTCTCCATTTTAATAAGGCCCTACGTGGGTTGTTTAGCTACACAGACAGCTCAGGGCCAGTGGAATGTCAATTCTTATTTTCAAAGCATCCCACTACTTTCCAGCCATCCTGTTACAGCCAATCACCTTCAGCAAGGCCTTCCTCCTTGGCTTGTTTAATGATACCAACGTCAAGTCGAGCTTGAAGAAAGCGTGGGAGTTCAAATAAGAATTGACCGGCCCGTTTGGCATAACTGTAACGATTGGCGCACGTTACTTATTACTGCTACACCCCTGCAATCTGACAGCTCATGGATACAGCAGTAAAGAGTCTAGGCAGGTACAGAAAGCGAGAATGTGCCTTCAACACTCTCACACACACTCGTGTGTGTGTACTGCGTCCCCCAACACATACACACGCACACACACGAGTGAGTACCTCACACTCTGGACAGAACCAGTCGCCCTCGGGCTCGGCTGGCAGTTTGAGGCACTTGGCGTGGTACACCCTGGGGCAGAGCTCACAGCAGAGCACCTGGCCCTCGCGGTGGCACAGCCAGCAGTAGAAGTCATTCCTGCCGTCCTGCGGTACAACATCAACAGGGTCTGTGGTGAGTGCTGGCTGCTTCACATAGTAAAAGGGACCATGTCTTAGCTCTGACTGAAATGCAGGCAGAAACAGGGGAGCAGGTTTCAAAACACAGGCAGAAAACAACCACAAAAGGTGCAGAGCAACCAAACACATGGTAGTAGGGCAGGATAAGCACTACTTAAGGCAAAACAGGGACCAAACACAAGACTGGTCTGGTGACAAGACACCATGTAGTAATGCCATATTTTTGTGCTTCACTAGATAAGATGAACGTAAGTTGACCTCTAGATATAATTTCAAGATGGTACCTTAAACCCTACATTCACAAACAAGTCTTGTGTTGGGCATCATGCTTGACACTTGGCCGACCCCATTATCCAATCAGTGAGCGAGACACAAACCTACAAAAAGACCCATGTGACTGTAGCTCTATGAATTTGGCTCGTTAATCTGTCAATAGAACAGAACTCGACTGACTGGTACTGAGGACGGTTTTCATGCCATACATGAAGTGTTCAAAACATATAGGAACCAACAGACAATAACATCAAGCTGATAATACTCTGCAATGTAGTTGATCTCAAGGTCTTTCCAAATTATTGATAGGGGCAACATGGCTACCTAACCATTACTACTGTCAATCATTATCACATGATTGTAGTCAATAAGCAATATTAACACAGAAATAAAACATTTAGCAACAAATCCACCAGGGATCATGCAGTGTCTCTACTTCAAACAACGTGTGGGTACAGTGAAGCTTCATAAGTCAGTTGAAGGCAACACACACGTCTGCCCTACCTGGTCTTTGCTGCTGTTGTTGAGCGCCCCTGGTTTCTTCTTCTTCTTCAGGGGGCTAGGGGAGGTTTCAGCAGGGGAGTGTCCATTGGATGAGTGGGTGGGGCTGGGAACCTTCCTCTTCTGAGCGGTCAGCAGACGCTCCGCTGACCCAGGCTCAGGGACTTTTAACAGGGAGCGTAAGGCAACAACATGGGGAAGTAACAACATGGAGCAGTCAGGCTACTGGTGTTGACTGGTTCTATCAAGCTTAAACCTGAAAGCTGAAACTAGCTCAACTAAACACTTGACACACACACACACACACACACGCTGACACAAAAGACTTACAAATGGCCTTTATGCGTGAATGCAACACATTTAGCAACAATTACAAATACATGTTAACAAGTTATATCTAAAGAACTGAAGTAGCCTCTGCACACATGAGCTCTCTGCATGTCTGAGGCCTTGGGCTTACCTTTGGATCTCATAGACACATCCATCCCCTCTACCACATCCGACTCTGTCTTTATCTCCTCCTCAGCCAGACTGCGGCGTGTGGAATGCCGGCAGAAGGAAAAGCAGGAAGGGAAAGAGAGAGAGAGTCACCAAACAGACCCTCCACAGAGTAAACAAGTGGAACATCCCCTCAGGGAGGCCCCCGGGACCCTGAGCTTGCTCCTCACCCTGCTACCTGTTGCCACTAAACCAACAACATTCGCAGGCCTGCAGCATGTCTGACATATCAACCTTGTGTGTGACTGAGGTGTCAATGGGAACAATCAAATACTGGGAATAACCAACCTTGCAGTATCAAGTCCACCATCTAAATAGTAATTGTACTAAATCATAATGCCGGTCTAACTCCTACAATGTTTTGCATGTTAACGTTCCACTGACTGCCACTGGAGAGAATCACCATGGCAACAACTCCTCTTTATTCAGTTGGGCACAACTTGCGCTTCACAACAACATGCAAGGCCATCCAACCGAGATTACTTGGCTCTTTCCTCCAGGTGAGACACACCAGGGAGGACTTCCAGTCTCACTTGGCCCAGGACTAATTATAGAAGTGATTGGCCGATCACATTTGTCCACATCTTAACCTTCATGCAGATTACGCATGCCTCTTGGATGCAGTGTGGCAATTTCCTAATATGGAGAAGAATTTTAATTTTCTTTTTTTTTTTTAAAGCTTCAAACAAATGAAGGTTTTGGACTCACAAAACAGGCCCGTGTCAGATGATCAGATGTACAGAGAAAAGATGCCACAGTGGCGAGTCAACCCCAGGATTCAGGACTCCCTGATGGCTAACTGACACCCTCCTGAAGACCCATAGCTCCAGCAGGGCTACACTCCAACTAAACAAACATCAGCTATATAGTCTGGTGAAATATTTCCACCTCCAACCAATGACTGTACACAAGTTCAGAACTGCGACACGTGAATAATTCATATCAGATTAATCTTGTTCGCCAAAAAAAAGGTAAAAATAGAAAGCCTACTATTTTCAGATTCCACACCAAACTTAAATGTACTGCTTTTTGTGTCTTTGGTTCCACTCTTATCGCCTTTCTTGAGGACAAATAGAAGAGAAAGAAGTTGGGGGGAAAAGGGGGATCCTTGGAGATGAATGAGTTCTTAGAGTGTTTGGCCCCTCTTTTGTCAGTACCGGAGGGGGCCTCTTTGCACAGACGTCAACCTATTTATCCTGCACTTCCCCAGGGCCTCCTGGGGATCCAGGACAGGTCACACAGTCCGCCCGCTCAGACTAAGGCCCTCACACCTTAGCCCTCAGCCTTCAGCTTTCAGCCTGGGCTGAGTGCAGTCAGGGATCCGGATTTGGGACTAATGACAAAGAGGTCAACCAGATTAGCAGTTTAAGATTCGTGTTTCAGCAACAAAAACGGTAAATTGCCTTGTGGCATGTTGGAGAAACACTACACACCCGCACAGTTCGATCACATGGTACACTGGTCAGAAGGAGAAGGGACATGCACAGAGAAGAGTACAGTGCAGACAGTGTGAGGAGCGTGTGGCGTGAAAGCATACGAGCATGATGTTGAACCTTCTGAACACACCACAAGACCTGTGGCTATTAACACACGCGCCTCATTTATCTTGATCAGGCTGTGACATTGATCGCCCAATAATTCCGCACAGCCCAATACTCACCATGCCTATTTAGGAAGTGTCCTTAGATCAGTACGTGGCTAACATCGTTTTCTAAATATATCTCTCCATAAAAGCAGGGTCAATCCTGATTAGCCACACAAACCAAAACCTTGAACCATGTCACCAGGATCAGGAAGAGCACTCACTTGATAAAACACAGAATCTAGTCGTACATGGGTGTCTTGTTTCAGCGTGTTCACAGACCAACCCCTCCAGGGCCTTCCTGTTCCCACAGAACAAGTGAGGCCCACATGAAACAGAGCTTACGTAGGCAGCTCTCCCTGCTACGTGTGCTGGAGCACGGGGAGCACGCTATGCTTTTAAACACAGCACAGGCCTAAGATTTGAGCAGCGCAAGTCGGACAATCCCTACTTGATCCTGCCAACTTCAGGCTGAGAATGTAGTATGACCTTGCAAAATATATTAGTCCAAAAGGGCATTGTCAGACCGGGAGAAGTGTATTCCAAAAAAATTTGCCAGAATCATGCAAGTATAGCTGGTTAAAAAAAAAACACACACCAAAAACCATATCCTCAGAAAGCATTTAGTATAATCCAAAAAGGACATAATTATTGCTGAAAAACATCCCCCTGTGTAAGGAATACCTGATGGACAAAAATCAACAGTCTGTGTGCCTTGAGATTCATTCCACTCCTGAGAGACGAGCAGGGTTTTCTCGTCAGAGAAAATGGAGGCCACAGCTTGCTCCCCTCCCCCCTCTCCCCCATCCCCCACCCTGACGCTGGGCTCCGACTCACTAGCACATCCATGCAGGAGGACCAGGAGACTCATGGAGATTGCAGTTTATTATCCAGACACCCAGACCGCTCAGCCAAGCCACCAACGCATATAAGTAAGGATGACGAGGATCTCTGATATCCAATTGTAGGTAATTGGATGTCTCTCATCTTCTCCAGTCTCGTCTGCATGCCTTTACTGGGCACCCAGCTTCTGTTGCTAGTTCCATTTTAGACAGGATGAATGACAAACTGCAGTTTATACAGTGTTAAACCTCGAAGCAAACAACAGCCCTCCTCAAAAGTGATTGTGTTTCCAGGGGGACATTTTTTTACAAAGCTACATAGCTTTGTGACGCATGTGACTTATGTCTTGACTATTAGATAGGAGAATTGATCTCATCAGGAAAACACCCACTGCTTACACCATCTCCCTACAGCCTATGACCTTTCTGAGGTACAACTGTCACAGTAAAGGCTTGATGCGTGCATGTACACACAGTTAAGCACAGAGAACATACTCTATCCTTTTTGTCTCGAGTACACAATTATTCTGTCTTAAATGTAGGGTTCAGACATTGATCATATTTGACATTACACAATAACATTCATTGCATCAATGGAGGTTATCCTAAATTAACAAGGTACATTTTCTGATTGTTAATCTAATGTCATCATTTATATCATACCTTGTCATAACGCACAAAATATATAAGCTATAACAATCCTTGAGTCTGGATTTTGCATTGGGCTTGAAAGGATGAAACAAAGATGGCTGTGGAATTTTCCAGAAGGCCCCTGCTCTCTACTGCTTTCGAAGCGATTGTCAATCTTTAACCTCAGCTACAGCTGCGATTGGTTGGAAGGCCTGCAGGGCTGAATATGATTGGTTGGCTGAGCTGTGCCACACATCAGCATGTGCAAGCTTCCTTTTTACATCTAAAATGCATTTCTGCTGCAATGCAGATATTTCCACTGCATTCAAACTATCACTTGGTTTGGCTAAAGCCTCTACGTTCAGACATTACACTTTAGACCAAAGCTTATATCTCAGAGCCCTTCAAGAGCAGTTGCACACAGTAAATCAGCCAAACAACAATGCCCTGGTGTCCACTTTACAAATGACAGCGTTAGCTAACCAACAAGATCCTGTAATAATATCAGCACATTGTTAACATCACTATCATATATCTATAGCCTTTTATAAATGCTTTACATTAATAATATTTTAACTAGTAATCTCAGAAGTGTCTAGCAGACTATAGTCTACATGTGATCCATGCATTTGTGATATGATCCTTGCAAAAACGCAGTTTCTTTTAATCCTAGTAGACATGGTTCTTCCTGCCCAATCTGTCACTGTCAAACTTAACATCCAAATGAAGCAGCAAATCAATGGTGTTTTTGTCTTTGCATCTAAAAATAGGCTAGAGGCCCAGAGCAGCGCGCATGGGGAGATATAAAACAGTCATGAAGAGAGCTACATGCAAAGGAACCAGAACGTAACTTAATGGCTAACATATTCATTCGAACCTGTTACTGAAAGATTAATGATTGAAGACCATAGTCGATCAGAGGGAAAAAATCACAAGGATTGACTGATCTCACTATTGGCAGGCTAATAGTTTCAGATCCTTGCATGGTCCCTTCTGCTGACCTTAGGCAAGCCACTTCAACTCATGAACACAAAACTGGCTCAATTCAGTCCTTTCCTGGACTCAACTCCACTACTGATTGAATCTAAAAGCACAACATAAGACAATTCAATAAAAAGAAGGTGTGGGTATGTGCAACAAAACAACTGCAACGCCAATTGAGTAACAATGGAAGTAATAATTTAAAAGCCAAATGAAATAAACTAGAGTGTTTCTGTCTCTACCAGCTATTGTCTGTAGAGGGCCAGTCAGAGCTTGTTCCAAAGGCACTACAAACACAAAATGGCTGCTGTGTGTGTCGTAGAGATCAGAGGAAGTACAAGCTGTAAGGCCTTGGGCTGTAAACTAAAACTCAAATACCTGATGCCTCTTTTTCCCCAGCAAAGATAATGCCAAGTTAAAACGAGACATGGAAACAAAGAAATGACCAGACAGCCAGGTTTACAAAATATATTGAAAGTGAAGTTGAAATGTAATTGTGCCTATCACTGCATGTTCCAAGAAAACAAGACAAAAACATCTGCAAAGAAAATCCTGTGTTCTCACATATGAAAAGAAAATCCTATGTCCTTACTGTATTTAACCTGCTCACAAAATGATGGTCCTTCTGTAGGATACATAGTTATCTGCCAGACACCCACCTTGCATTATACAGGCACATCTCCTGTCCCTGTGTCCATTCTCTGGCCTGGCATGACACAAACCACAACAACGGAGGCAATCTCTTAACAAAAGACACATCCCTTCTCTATCTCCTCCTCTGCCACCCATCCCCCGCATATTCTGTCATCAAATAGAGCCATATCAGAGCAGCAGAAAGGAGATATGGTTGTCCATGTGCCTCTTTCACTTTTGCATTATCTAAAAGAAGAGATCAAAAGGATTTGCTATGGTCCACTCTTCCCTGGAGCTTGGCATATTGGGTGTCTAGGGCACCCATGTGACCCTGTTACACAGAGGGAGAGCAGGGGTGAGAGTCCTTGCCCAACCCCCTCAGCTCTGTAGAGCAGAGGCCTTGCAAGGCCTTCCCCTCCCCCCACCTTCTGGGGAAACCAACTGTGATTTCATGTATTCACATTTATATTAAAAAAACAACATTTACAACAGTATCAAGAAGGAGGTAATGTTGTAATTAGAGTTGTTATAAAGAGATAGAGCTTACCTCTGTGGATGCATGGCTGCCTGACACAATGTTATGTCAACACTTATAAAACATGGAGGACACTCTCAGCCCTCAGCCGAGGAAGGCTCCGCTCTTCAGGCAAGGCGATCAGGCCCGTGTAATGTTAGCCAATTCCTGACTGGCCCCTTTTTCACAGGCAGAATGTAAGGCTGCATCCGATTGGCCTAAACGTTTCCTGAGTAATTATCTTTGTTCAGCGCAGGCAGGGGCAGCTCTGAGTGCGGGAGAGACAGGGGGAGAAAAAGAGAGACAGAGACAGGCCCAAATCACAAAATAATACATTTAAGAGCATTTCCTCGACCTAAAGAACCCACAGAACAATATCATACAGTTACCCAAGGCTGCATCTGGTGTGAGATTTGTAATTTTTCAAAAATTACAGGGTAAAAAGGCACCATGTAAAAACTGAAAAAACAGGACAGGGCTGCTCTGCTCTAGCCTCCATTTTTTATGTGGATAGGACCTTTGTCTAAACCCCTCCCTCCTTCTCAACCGTCTACAGGAGAGAGAGAAAGAGCGAGAGCAAAGTGTGGCTCACAAAAATAACAGCAGTGGACAGGATATAGATTAATTTAAGGCGTTTAGGAATCTTACTGTTTCCCTGTGAATCTGATTGGATTCAACATTTAGGTATACCTAACATCAGTGTCATTATAAACTGGTAAAGCTACTTACTGTACATGAAACAAGAAATAAATAACTGTGGGACATAATGTCGTTATTCAAAGTCATATTTAAAACCTTGCTTTCAAATGGGTTGTCTCCTAAAACTAAGACTAATTCCTGTATCCAATATCTGTCTGAGAATATATTGTGCACTTCTGTGAAAACCATGAATAATTCACTACAACTGGAAAACAGCACCTGTATGTTATTGTTACCCAGGAAAAGGTCTGAAATTTGATAAGCGTCTGTTGAACGTACCTAATTACATATCCGTTTGTCATTTTTCCATTCTGTACATTCAGTGGTTCTAATGCATCTATACTGTATTTATGGCAGGCCAAAGGGATTTATACATACATGTAGTGTTCAAAGGTACATTGTTAACTGTGGTGTATAAAGGGACCTGGGTAGGAAAGGACAGTGTTATTTCTTACTGTGACATAGCCACCACATACCCAGTACTGTCCTCTGCAGGACAAAAATAGAAATGTTGGGCTTTCTTTTTGAGTCCGTCTCAAAGCCCTGTCTATAAAAATACAAACCAGCAGTTTGTTAAAGAAACCGTTCTACATTAATGGGACTTCTGAAATATGGAAGAGTTGCGTTAAGAAAACACCAACTCAGTTACAGGTGGCACACTACCTTGAACTAAAGCCTCACAGTTAGATGGTCCTGTGTTTGATTCCCCCACATGGGTTTTCCACATTGCTCAGGTCAGATGGGTTATCAGACGGGGCTTTCTGTATGAAAACGACAGGACATGGGTGATTCCTGCCTTGGAGTTTAGCCGTTAAAGAGGCTGACCACCGCTCAAGGCCGCCATTCTAGGATGGACAGGAGGGTGGGACAAATACAGACCAAGCATTTCTTCAGCCGCTAATTCACACATATGTGTTTCCCTGAGTCGCCACTTTCTGCAAGCGTGTATGTATGTCACTGAGTGTTAGACCAGCAAACTTGATTCCTCTTCAATGATTCACCGTGTCTAGATCTATCTGTTGGCTAACCAGATAGGCCTTGTTATCATTTTACATTCAGTAAACTATTGTCGGTTAGGTAAGTAGCTAGCTAGTTGAGTTATGAATAACGCGTTAGACAGCGTCTGCTAAACAAATACTACAATAATAACTACTTGGTTGTCACAATAAGTAGCTAACTTGTCGCTGCCTACCCAAACAAAGAATACATTTTCTCGCAGCTTGTCTCGTCAACTCCTTCGATTTAGATCTTCTTGTTTAATGGCGGTTGACTTCCAGTTTACTGCCACCTTCTGTTGGGAGTGTAAACCAGACCATTAGACGATCCATCATATCCTGTTCACCCTTCAGCATATCTTTTTCCTACAACGCAACTTTTTGCACTAACTTATCTTCATGACATCCTGCCTGTACTTAAGTCTGTACATAAATCAACTTTAAGGCGCAGACCCTGCCACCTACTAATGTGCTGGAGTAGGTGCCCGGCAATGGCCTACCTACATTACAAGCTACTCCACATCCCTGGATGTGCTTTTAAAAATCTAAATAACTAACCCGAGGGACCACACCTCCTCCACCCCGAAATTATGGCCACCGTATCTGCTACGTAAATTGCTACGTGACATCATCACTCAGCCTCAGCGAAATGCACCCTGCACCCACCCTTCCGCCGTCCTTAAACCTATCCATATACACCTGTAATTACGAGTAAAACCCCCTCTTAACGTCCTCCTCCACACATTATCTTACCTCCTCCTCTCTCTCCCACTCCCTCTTCCTGCCAGTCATCCCTAAACACAGTAAATCATCGCCAAGGAAACAGCCATGTCTGACAAAATAGTTTTTTTTGTCACTTTTATTTCTAATATTCTACATACTGGTTTTGTCCAAATGAACGATCTATTTGGAATGGACTCATGCCTCCAAGTTCTTACGACGAATCATACGAGTCATAACAGTGAGTAAATGGAAACGACTCACGGTTGAGAGCCCCCCTCCACGTGGTTTGTTCAACCCAACGTCAATCAAGAGGTTGGATTCTCCATCTCGACGTCAATGGGCGGTTCATGAATGGGTTTGGGAAAGGCGTAAGGACTGGGAGGGGACATCTGATAGGCCAGGAACGACGTGTGTGGTGTTGTGTATGTTCGCGATCGTCGGCACATGAATTTTTATCTTCACTGACATAGGTGACTGAGGCAGAGAGTATAAGAGGGGATAAGAAAGTGACTTCTACTGGGAGGGAGAGTTGTCGGTTAGCCATGGGTTTCCGCAAGAAGAACAAGAGCCCACCGGTGCTGAGCCACGAGTTCGTGATCCAGAATCACGCGGATATGGTTTCGTGTGTGGCTATGATCATTCTCCTTGGACTGATGTTCGAGGTATGCGTTTGAGACTGGATAAGCTTTCCAAATACGCTAATGACGAGAGAAACACCCTGTTTGATTTGATTAGCCAGCTAGACAGCGCTAGCAAGCTAACTATGACAGCAGCACTCAGGGGGCTGGGCTCAAACGTTTCTCCCCTCTCATGTGTCACAGCGATTTGCAACGGGGAAGACGGGAGGGAGGCCCACAGCTATCATGTACTTAGCTTATTAGCTTGATAGCTGTGAAATATGTAGGCTACATGCATGTATTTGTAAAGGTATTCATTGCCAAGCTAATGCTGAGAAGGAGAAAAATCATTTAAATACATCATTAAATAGAATCTTCTTTCCTGAGCACTGTATTGCCTATAATATTAGTGCTGAGCTGGATGCTGACTGTGTACCTAGTTGCTTGCCAACTTGTTCTGGTAAATGAAACAAGATAGCATGCCATCCCCCAAACTCTTCACCCTGTGTGTTGGAAAAGCTCTCGATAGTCACATAGTCAACCGGTTAATGTTTAGCAAATCCCTTGATAGTTAGCCAATGACAGACAGGGAGGTAATTTAACTTTGGATGCTTTCTTGCAGAATTTGTAGAAAATACGTTAAGGTCTGACAACATGATGAATATGAGGATAAAACAGGTGCTTTGTCCTTTCCAAGTGTTATAATAATTAGAATTAGTGGATGAAGTGGGGATTCAACCACAGGCCTTCCTCATGGAAACCTAAATGCCTCATTTTATGGCCAAAAAGAAAGAAATGTAGGGACCACATTAAGATAAAGCGTTGAGTCAATATGCATTGAAGACAACTTAACTCTAATCTCCCTCTGTAATTCTTTTCTTTCAGGTGACAGCAAAATTTGCCATCATGTTTATCACAGTACAATACAATGTGACTGAAAGTCTTGGTAAGTTGGCAATATCATGTGATTGTGTGCCTCTTTGTAATATGTCCAGGTTAGCCTGTCGACATGTGTCGTGTACCTTGCAACAAAAGTCACTGCTGTTTTGTTCCCATCATCTTCAGACGAGAAGATTGAGCCAGTAAACCTGTACCTGTACGGCCCAAAGGACATGGCCACTGTGTTCTTCTATCTGCTTATTGCTGTAATCCTCCATGCCTTGATACAGGAATACATACTGGACGTGAGTCTTCTATATCCCACGGAATGCGCATTGATGATTGCATCTATATACATACATATATATATATATATGTGTGTATATATATATATATATATATATATATATATATATTATGTTCAGGTTAGACTCCTGTCGACATGGCGTCGTGTACCTTGCGGAAACAAAAGTCAAACTGTCATGCTTGGTCCCTCTCTTCAGACATGAAGATTGAGCAGTAACCTGTAGCTGTACGGCCCAAGAGGACACTGGCCACTTGTTGTTCTTGCTATCTGATTGCCTGTGGTGGTCTCTCCCGGGCGTCCTATGGCATGCTTGATACAGGAATACATACTGGACGTGAGTCTTCTATATCCCACGGAATGCGCATTGATGATTGCATCTATATACATACATATATATATATATATGTGTGTATATATATATATATATATATATATCTATATATATATATATATATATAAATATAGTTTAATTACATAACTGTGCAGACTTACAAATGGGTTAGTTGAATTGAAGTCTTTTTAAGAGATATCTCTTTCTGCAGTGTTATGCATGGTGTGTGAGCGAGTGAGAGCTATAGAGTCTGGCTTCTATATGAGTCATGATGGTACAAGGACAAGTAGGATGGCCCTTATCAGTCTTAAACCACTCATGCTTCCTTCCAGCTCAACTCCAAGTGGCTTTCTTCATGTTCCATTGTGTCATGTGCCATTTTAGAAAATGAATCGACGATTGCACCTATCAAAAACCAAGCACAGCAAGTTCAACGAATCTGGTCAGCTTGCTGCCTTCTACTTGCTGTCCTTCATCTGGGGCTGCAGTATCCTTACAGCGGTAAGAGGCTAGCACTGCCAAGACGCAGGCAGTGGCATGGGGCCTGATGCTTTAGCTTCAAGATTTCTTTTCTTTATATTTGAATTTTTTATCAGGAGGAATTCGCAACAAATCCTACTTTCCTATGGGATGGATACCCACATACCCACATGGTGTAAGTAAGGATTTACAGACACTTTTGTTAATAAATAAAGGTAATAATGAACATCATTTCACCTATTTAATGTTTGTTTTTTTAAGACTTTAGTTTCATTTATTAATAGGCAAGATCAGAACTTTTGTCATCATATTGTTTAAGATGTTGCTTGGAAATCCTCCTGGTCTGAAACAATACAATTCCCCTCAACTGGGGGAACTGCTCTGAGAACTCAGCTGTTGGAGATGGCACAGTTGAAATGCCTTAATTTCCCATAATGCACTGCAGCTTAATGGGTGCACACTCACTTTAATTGGCAGCTGCTCATCAAAGCCATGTTGAAGCTGTGTTCCTCTGCAACATTTATGAAGATTAACGCCTCAAGCTTAACAAACTAGGCCATGGTTTCATCCTCTCTTCCCTCTCCCTTTTCCTATTACACATTTAATGAGTCTTTTAAACTCTCTAGTTTAGTGAGCGTCTGTATTCCAGATAATATGGTCCTAATATGGACACCTTAGAAGAGATAAGAGACAAAGATAATAGGTTCTCTGCTTTTTTTGTAGTCAATGACTTTGTCCATCATCTGGAGCAGGCGAAACGTTGTCCCTGTTTGGGTGTGCACCCAGTGTCTGGACTCTGTCTGAGTGTGCCCCCAGTGTCTGGACTCTGTCTGAGTGTGCCCCCAGTGTCTGGCCTCTCTCTCTGTCTGAGTGTTGACCCAGTGTCTGGCCTCTCTGTCTGAGTGTCCCCTCAGTGTCTGGCCTCTCTGTCTGAGTGTTCCTTCAGTGTCTGGCCTCTCTGTCTGAGTGTGCCCCCAGTATCTGGCCTCTGTCTGAGTGTTCCTCCAGTGTCTGACCTCTCTGTCTGAGTGTGCCCCCAGTGTCTGGCCTCTCTCTCTGTCTGAGTGTTCTGAGCTCAGCATGTATAACCTGTGTCATCTGCAGCTTTCAGGTCAAGTTCTTCTACATTTGCCAAATTGCCTACTGGCTCCACTCACTTCCGGAGCTCTACTTTCAGAAAGTGCGAAAGGTAAGAGTCACTACATGTCACCTGTAGGTCACAGAACACAGTCAAGCACGTAGAATTGACTGATTAGTAGATTATTATCTTATCGGACCAATCATATGGGATGTTAATGCTTAGCATATACCCTGCAGTGAGTCAGTTATGAAAATGCTCTCGTCTGCTTGTTTTTTATAGGAGGACATTCCCCGCCAGCTGTATTACATTTGCCTTTATGTGGCACACATTACTGGTGCCTATGTCTTAAAGTAAGTTTTCATCTGGGTATTTCAGTGACGAGGCTGTGGAGAGGACAAGCAAGATGGGTTGCTACATAGGAGTTGACTTTACATATCTGAGCGTGCATTTCAACACTCTATTAGAGTAATGCCAGCACATGCACATGAGCCACTTCAAAGTGTCTCATTATTCACTAACCACCCCCAGAGTTTGTGTGAAGTGACAACCTCATTTGACTTGACAGGGCTATGCAGGCTTCAAAAATGGTAGTCAAAATATGCCCAGTTTTCATAATGATGTAGTTATGCAAAATGAGAAGTGTCTTGTGGTGAGTTATGCTGCTGCTGTCTGACATGTTATGAATTATAATATTTGACTCTAACATACTGCATTTAGGGGACTTCATAAGCTTAATTCAGGTGTAGTGTTACATGAGTTATAGCTCCCTGCCTGCATGTGGAAGGGCAGCGATGTCGTTTCCCCATCTGGTTCCTTGAACCCTGACCCTATGATAGATGCTTTGCCCTCTGCTGTAATGTAAAGACACCAAGAGGAGGGGCTGTCGTCTTGGTCAGTTGAGGGGCTATGATGGACACGGTGCAGGGGAAGAGGTCACTTCAGGTTCCCTGCAAACGGTTTCATGGTGTCTCTGGTTCCTGCTCCCCTCAGTTCTGTTCCCCATGTTACTGCTTGTGGTGTCAGTTGTCCTGTCTGTTCATTTCCCCCCTGTTTCAAGGGTAATGTTTGCTTATTTTCTTACAAATTCAGTTCAGTCAATAAATCAGGATCATCATACTTGTTTTTAGTTTTTGTATGTTTTTTAGCTGTGTTACTTGTATCCTTTTTTAAATTGTACTGACGTTTTATGCTGCCTCTTGGCCAGGTCGTCACTGTAAATGAGAACAGGGTCTTAATTGACTCACCTGGTTAAATGAAAGGTAAATGTCTTGGTTTGTTGGTGTGACCTGGTTGTTGGTTTGATGTTTGTGTTGTGTGCAGCCTGCAGAGACTGGGCCTGGTGCTCCTGGTTCCTCACTACCTGGTTGAGCTCTTGTTTCATGCCTCCCGCCTCTTCTACTTCAGTGATGAGAACAAGCAAAAGGGGTAGGACCCGAATAACCAGCCAACCAGGCAGGATCGTCATCTTGTTTGACCTCTTGCTGAACCACAGGAGCTCATGTGATCTCTCTCTTTCACAGTTTCACTCTGTGGGCACTTCTTTTTGTCATTGCTCGCCTCCTCACTCTCACTCTGTCCGTTCTGACGTTTGGATTCGGACTGCCCAGGGCAGAGAACCAGGGATTCTCTCTGGCAGAGGGCAACTTTAATGTACTTACCATTAGGCAAGTCCAATCTATTAACAGTCACAAATAATGCCTCCCCGTACGCACTTGCCCTTCTTTGAATCACCATGTCTGTGAAGCCCGTTGCTAGTCCTCATGGTGTGTCTGTTCTTCCCTCAGAATGACCTGTCTGGCAGCCATCTGCCTAACTCAGGCTTGGATGATGTGGAAGTTCATCAACTTCCAACTAAAAAAGTGGAGGGAGCACAGTCAGATCCAAGCTTCCAAGAAGAAGGCCATCAGTCCAAAGAGCAAGTCCCAGAAGAAGGACCCTTCCCGGGGTGAGTTGACCTATGTTTGGCCTGTCTGATCACGCACCCCCAGTCATAAATAAACGGCTGTGACACTTTTGTGGTCAGATGCATTATGTCAGTTGTATTTGTGTTGTAGTTGTTTATTTTCTGTTGATGACATCAACAGGTGCTGCCAATGGCCTGGTGAAGTTAGAGGAAAAGACATCTCCCAGGGCGAGAAAGGCCAAGGCCTCGTAAAGATGTGAAGGTTAAGAGAGCAAGCTTCCATGGATGTGACTATCTTTTCACTGTTTAAGCTCAAGTTCAAACTACTGCCCCAAACTATCACTTCAGTGCACTAAGAAACCTTATGTTGACTGGCCCTTTAGGGTTCAATATTTTAATGAAATTCTTGCTGTTTGACCGAATATGATTACTGTTGTGTTCTCTGTAGGATGGTTGAAATGATAAAGAGGTCGAAAGCTTTAACAGGATAGACACATGTTTAGTTTTTTTCCAAAGTGTTTTTGCAGAGATTAATGATCTATTTGTTATGTATTGCATCAAGAAAGGGCCTTATTCATTTAAACCTGTAAACCAGGTTTCGGACAAGTCCAAAGACACGGCTCATGTTGCTCCTCCAGATGACATACCTGGACTACTTCTTCTCACATGACAGTGTGAAAGGTTTAAGAGGAAACTGCATGTGAGAGTGAGCTGGGCCTTTACTTGCGTGGGAAATAGGAGAGCAGATTGGACTGAGAATAGGCAATTGTATTTCCTCCCTGTGTTTATTCACTGCCACTTTGTTTCATGACCAGTCCCCCCCCTCCAGCCTGCCAATGTGCTGGGGGTCTCTCCTGGTGAGGGGAGGTGCTAGGATTCTCACCCTGGCCTCAGATCATAGGCTGCGTTCACAGGAATCAGTGAGTGGGGAGTACCTCTGTCCTGAGACCAGTCATCTCAGAGGATTGTCCCTGCCAACACTATTGCACGCTTAAGTTACCGTCAGACTGGACGCTCTGAGTACAGGGAGTTTGCCTATATCTCTCACTAGCATTCAGTGGCCTTTTTCTTTTTTTTCTTTTATACATCTGCTGAACAAGCTGTGCATTATTTATTTTAGTTATATACTGCAGTGTAGTTATTATTTTGTATGCTTTGAAAACTTTATAACCAGCACAGACAGGATAAGTTAACCCACCAAACGGTACAATCCTCCTTCAAGTGTCCTTATAATGTCTGGCGCATGCTGTGATGTCTCCCTCAAGGCCCCAGTGTCTTTCAGTATTGAGGGAAGACTTCAGAGCTACCCTGTTCTTATACTGTACATCCTAACAGTAAATGGGATTGCGTGCGTGAGCTTGTCTATATGGGTGTGTGTTTGTGTGTGTACATCAGTGTGATCATGTGTTAATGTACAGTATATGTGGCAGTGACTGCTCTGCATGAGTTGGCTCTAACCCTGCTGTTGCTTTTACCTTGAAACTGTTGAATGGCTAAAAGAACAGTTTCTCGACTCCCCAAGTTAGTTTCTTTTAGAATCATGGAATGTGTTTTGGTTCATTTTCACTGGGTTCCCAAAATGGCTTTCACAATGAAAGCGATACGTCGCAAGTGTATTTTATGGCTCTTTGGTTTCTGTACTCTACCGTGTTTTGTGCCCTCGCTTCCACAGCCTGGGTGAGAGAGATGCTGGGATTCTGCTTGTCTGTTGTGTGGTGGTCAGAGTTCCTGCTCCCCTTTCCAGTGATTCTGACTTTGCCATTGGACCTTGTGCTCATGTTATACTGTATATTCAGTGCTGTTTCCAGCAATGGGGGCCAAGTTTCAAAATTCTGCTTTGTGAAACCACTGTGCATGTATGGCTCTTGTTGGGAGAAGTATGTCTGTGGATGGACTGGGGTCTGGTTTGGTAGTTTGGTGTGTGTGTGTGCGTGCGTGTGTGTGCGTGTGTGTGTGTGTGGCATTATCAGTGGAGGAAAGAGGGAGCAGCACTTTTATACCAGCATGTTACTTTACTGTCTCTAATGTCAAAGAAAAAACAACATTTATATGACTAGTGGTACACTAGTATGAAGATGGTGTCAGATTTTTAAGCTATTTTTATAGAGTTTGAAAAACCCTGTCAAAATGTACTTATTTACGTCATTTAATGTATGGACATTGTTTTGCATCTGTATTGGTTGTTTTTAAATATTGTATAATGCAGCTTGCTGACTTGTAAGGTTGGGGTGTGAGTATTCATCAAAAGTAATCAAATGAGCACTGTTAAGGTAATTTCACTCTTATCTTGTTTTAATTCAGGTTTTTCAGTAAGCAACTCATAATGAAACCACGATCCTGGCATGTAGTTCCACAGTTTAGTTCCCTATGTGCCCACAGCTGTTCCATTGTGCTCTGGAAGTCAATAGAGGAGCATGTTTAGGTGCTGTTTCCTCAGTTCAGGCACTGCTGTTTGAGAAGCACTCAGATGAGGTTTCTCTCATTGCCTTTTAAACACGAAAAGTGGACAGGGAGGAAAAGGTAGCATGTGATCACCTTTTAATTGTCTTAGGAAACTGACAGCCACACCAAATTTCAAGGGGCTATGTGGTCAAGTAAACACATCAGCTAATACTCACAAACATGCAACAGGGTGAAGCTAGCACCTCAGTGCAGCACCAAATGTCCTGAGCAGCATAATGGCTTCGGTCTTTACCTAGAAATGTGGACAACTAATCAGCCATTAAGAGGTACCTAGAACTTTTCTGTTTATTTCACATATGCACAGTCCATATTTAGTATGTTAATTTGCTGGTTGCTTAGATGTTGCTGTCCTATTCCTTTTCAAATGTGTTGAAATGCTCTGATGTATTTATGCAAACCTTCATTTTTTTTCCTTTTCTTTTTGTTGCAATTTTCATGTTTCAATAAAGCTTTTGTTGATTATCCTGACAGATTCTCCCACTGATTCTCCTTCACAGAGTGTACGTTTGTGGAAGAACTAAACAAGTTCAGTTCCTGCAATACAATGTGAGGGAACACAGCAATTTCAAAGTGTGTTCGTTTAAACCTACACCAAATACTTCTATCATGCAGGCATAACAGCCGCCTGTTATACAGCAGGGGTTCATATAACACCTTTCAACTAAATCTGCTAGATTCCATTGATGTCTGGATGGAATCTCGACAGCCTATCATGAGAGCTTCACATCCTTGGTTCTTCCCTCCATCTCAAAGGACAAGAGAAGATCTGAAGGTTCCCCCTGTCTAACTTTCAGCAGATTTGATGGGGAAGGACAGATTAAAGGGATATTTGAGGAACCAATAAAAATCTATTTCCAATGTCTTTGAAGCTATATTTATTTACTGTCAGTTTTGGACCTCTTTCCAGCTGTGCTGCAACACCATTTACTGACCTGTTAGGTGATGTAATGAACCAACAATCCCACTGGGGGGCAATGATGTTCCTCTTTCCAGCAGGCCCCTGGCAGTCTACAGAGGCTTAACTGCATGCAGATCTGCATTAATAAATCACTACACTGAGATACACAAAGATACCCTTTCAACACAGAGAAAAACAATGTTTCCCTATCCTGTGATGTCTAACAATTGCATACTTACATGTCAAACCCAGTTTAGACTCAAGAACACAAGATGCTTTTTCCATTCTCCAAGCTACATCATTTGTTGAAATGCACAATGGACAGAAAATAGAGACATGAGGAGAGTTCACCCTGTTGTGAGAAGGATGTGTGACAGAGGCAGGAGGAGGGGGGGCACTGACACAGGGACAGAGAAAGAACAGAGACACCTGCCCCTCAGCAGTGGTATGCAGATGCACTGTACTGTTGAATAGACAGCATGATGGATCAGTGGACTCAGAAACCCTGCGAGGCACTGCTGGGTCGGCAGATGAACAAGAGGTCACACATGCTAACACACACATTCCCCTCATTGGTAGTAAGAGAGTGTGTGTTTGTTCATGTGCATCTCTGCACTAGTGTCCAAGACACCATTGGGAGGGGGGAAATCTCTCCTACTCTTTTCATCTAATTTCTCCCCCTTCATCCAATGAGGATAAATCTCTCTCTGTATCGTACGTATTAGGTGTAATTTCCATATAAATTAGCTTCATTAAAAGGGGAGTACTTTCTTATTTAACGAGGCTCATTTGGAATTCTGTATTTAATAAGACATGTAATCCCACACTAGCAGACTAATAGCCAACGATTAGCAAGACTGGGATATCAATGATGTCGTGTGTATAAGTGTGTGGGTGTTTGTGTATGTGTGTTTGTGTGTGTGTGTGTTGAGTGTTCCATCTCTTTTCCTCCTCCTTTGTCCGTATCAAAATGGCCAGCAGCTGCTCTCCAATGGGGTGCCAGTTTTTTTTCCGGGGGTACCAATACCGTCTCCGGTGTGTTTCGAGTGTGACCTGAAGGCTGTTCATGGTGCCGGCTGAGCAGAAAGGAAAGGAGGGGGAGTAAACAATGAGACGGATAGAACAGGTGTAGAGAGATGAAGGGCAAAGGGTGGGAGGAGAAGAAAAGTCCAGAGAGATAGACACACAGGAGGATTAGAAACCAGAGGTGGTTTGGCTAATTAGTGTTAACGTTGAGCTAAGCCAGTCAATGAGGGCAAATCATAACTGTTGAGACAGCAGAGGCAGTCACGGTGGTGGGTGTGAAAGTAAGACACAATATGAAGGATATCTGAAAGCAGGTTAGTACTGGTCAGCCTTGTGATCTGGACTTGATATGCAAGCAGATGAGCTGCAACAAGCTGTGCATCTGGCACAGAAAATATTGACACACTCCCATGAGTACGTAAATCAGCATCAAAGATGCAGAGAACACACATACATACACACACACACACATGAACACACACAACAGGGGTTTATAACCAGCTGCATGGATAAGTGACAGCACTAGATGGGTCACATGTGTTTGTTTAGACCAGTTACACCGCTGAGTTATCTACCCTGTTGGTGTTCTGCTTGGTTTTGTACTGTTTTTGGTTTGATTCTAACTATATATACTTACATTTTATTACAGATGTTCATACCATGTGTTATGAAGCAGTTAGACGTTTTACAGTGGTCAACTTGTGAGTTGAAATGCCAGAGCTAAACAAACAATAAGTGAACTCAACACACAACACAGGTCCATCCTAAGTCAGGTTCAACTTTTATCTTGATTTGTTTGCACAAGTAGGAGTCACACAAGTGTCCCCTAAGACTTTGTGGTCTAATAGCACCATTCATCCTCCTCTACCTCCACAATCATGCTGTATTGATTTGATATTGGGCGGTTGGGCTGAGGTTGTTGTCCCAGTCAGAGATAGAATACCAGCTTGGGGGACAAGATATGGGCCATGGAAATAACAAACTGGAGCTTCTATTTTCTCTCCCGTCCATCTTCCTCTCTTTTGTCTGTCTTTTCCTCTTTAGTTCTCTATACTCTGGTGCTCCGCACTCTGCCTCATTGCTGTCTTTCTCAAAACCCTCAAACTCTCCTAGTCTTCCACAATATGTTGTTTGCCACAGCTGATTGCAAGTGAATATCTGTTTCCCGTGCTCTATTGTTCTTTTTCATCTCTAAATGTCCTTTTCCCTCCCCACCTCCGATGAATCTTTCCCTCCCCCTCTTGCGCTTTCTCTAGTTCTCCACCACATCAGTGTGAATGGGTCTATTTCCTCCCCCATTCACATCTCTTCCAACATGATTTCCCTGTCTGTCTCCTTCGCTGTGAACATGTGTGCGTGCGTGTGCGTGTGCATGTGCTTGTGCGTGCCAGTGGCGGCTGCTCTGCTGCTCCTGAAGTCTCTCTACCTGTTTGGAATGTTAAACACCCTCACTCTACCCTCCAGCATCCTCTCTCTCTCTTTGTCTCTATTTGTATTTCTCAGCCTCTCTCTATCTCTATTTCTCTCTCTCCCCTCTGTTTCTCGATGCCTCTCTCTTTGTCTAGATCTATTTCTCTGCTTCTCTTTTCCTATCTCTCCTTATCTGTCTTTCTTGCTCTCTTTCTTTCTCTCTCTCTCTCTTACCGCAGTCCTCAAAACTTCCAGGATCCTGTCTCAGTAACAGTTGTTCCACATCACATCCAACCTTCGTGTCACTTCCTGTTCTTTGGCTTATTCATATGCAAACATGGAATTTTGATGTTCACTGGCCTTTCCGCGTGTGTGACTGTAGACAGGTTGAGAAGTGTCTCTCTTCTGACATCATAGACTTGCACTGGAAGAGGGTGATCAGTCCACTTTCTTGTCATGGTCACCTTCTCTGCATTTCACCGTCCTGATTCTCTCACTCCTGTAAGTCCTCAGCATTCCTATCTCTCGCTCACTCGCTCATCCCCCTCTTTTACGTTAATGGGGGAGGATGAACAAAAGCACTGATAGGGTTGAGTCTTTCTGCATTGTGTAAAAGTGGGGGAGGGGGTGACACTCTCAAACCCTCTCTCTCACAGAAGCAACACACAACAGGGACAGATCATCAATACCAACTGTTGTAGAGATTAGTATTAATGACAACCAGAACGCTTTTAGGTTAAAGTTCCGGGGTACCTCGTATATTTTCATGCCTGATGTTCTGATATGACTGATATGACTTTCAGCAGGAATGTGTTTGCATGTCAGCTGTTCCCTCACAGCATGGTCTGCAGGTGGTGTGCTGTGTCAGCGCTATTTGGAACATGCTTAGATCCTTATTGCCAAATGACTGTAAGCGTTGCACTTTTCACTTTCCAGTCTTTGTGTTAACTTCACACAACTCCTGGAGAGCACCTACACCCCCCCCCCCCCTCCCCACACACCCCCACACACCCCATCTCCCCCTCCTATCTGTGTTTTCTGAAGTTGTAAGCATGAAAGTTGACCTTCCTCTGTTGATCATCTTTTGAAACAGTTCTTTTCAGGTTTTGTCAACAAACAGGTCACCAAAAGATGGCAAATTGCAGTTCTCCACTTCTTAAATGCCACAACCTTCCTTTATTTCTCTTCTTAAACACGTTCGGTCTCTTATCATCTTACTTTAACAGTTTTTTACTCCGTGGTTTCCCTTTTACCAATTTAATTTTGTCTTTGTCCAAGCTTTCTCTACCTCTCCTCTCACCCACATTCCATCATTGATCATGGGTCAATCTTAACTTGACCCATAGTTCCACATGTTATTTTATCGTTCCTTCCCTTGTCTCTCTTTTTTCATTCCTCCTCACTGCCAACCATCTTTTCTTTCACAGTTGAAACCCTACCCCCAACTCTCAGCCACTTTGTGTATGCATGGCTTTCTGCTTGCTTGTCTGCCTGCCTGGCGTCACCATGGTGATGAGTTTGGTGCTATCTACCCCTGCTCTTCTTGGCAGGAGTGTGGGTGCTGAGCCGATGGTGCCCCCGTCCCCAGGCCACCAGGCGCTAACAGTAGCATGGTTCCAGCTGACCCTGCCATCTCACCCATATGGAGCCCACATATGGGCTTCATCTATAAGACATACCAGCCTGGAGGTGCCATACAGAGAGGAACACAACATAGCACCGTCCTGCTCAAATAGCACTGAATTAGAAAAATAAGAGAGAGAGGGGGGGGGGGAGTCACTGAATAGTTTAATTATATCAGTGCTGATACAGGAAATCACGTTTTTTTTCCCGTAATTTACTGTATTATGTAAATGTAATTGATTAAAATAAAGGTTATCGAGGCTTACGTTTATATTTGCAAATAAAGGACATTTTTATTTTTGCTGTATTTGTGCAGTAGCTTAAACATACTATCACAGTTAAATATGCATGCTATCTATCAATAACCTGAGATGCTAAGCCACGTAATTAAGAAGTAACGCCGCACCCTTTATTTATACATAGTCTTCCTAGCAAGATTAGCCAGCTTTGTGGCGAGCGAAACAAGCACACAAGTCTCTGTTTGCTTTTCAAGTGCTCTTCAGGTTAACTAAAAATAAACACCGTGGCATTTTTCTGCTCTAATATCGTCGCTGTCAGCCGTCTGAAGTAGAGACCGAGTTCCACTCTTGTGGCACACATGTAGTTGTAGTCCGTAACAGTGAAGTCTGCTGTAGCTGGAAGAACAGCGATCAAGGTAAATGACTACTCTACCCAGAAATCCTATCGCTCGACCACAAGCTGGCTTCTTTCGCTTCGGGAGTGTTTCCCATTCCCATTAAACAAATACAGTGATGAAGATGGCGGAGGGTTAATGGTGAAAAGAAGAATTTGATGTTCCCACTTAGACAACTGGTGAGTTCCATTTCAGACTGAATAAATGCTTTGTTTCCATGGCGCGGTTTTGTGCACAAAAAGCATGCTATGTTCGTAACGTCGGGAATGCTCACGCTTCATCTTCCACCGACGGCAAAGTCTCCATACACCAGTAATTGTTGACTGGTGTGCACAGACACGGTGCATGCTCGTTTATTTTGAGAGCGCATAAAGTGTATGCTGTAGTGCTAAATTACGTTTGGAATTGTACATCTTATGAAGTCACCAAATGATCGTTCATCGAATCAAGGATTTGATCGTGTTTGTCTCTGCATCATGTTGGTTAGGCTACCTTTTAACTTAACTTTTAGGTAAGAGATTCGAACTTATGGGCTGATGAATGGGCGTTTTTAAAATGTCTGTGCAGGTGATGTGCTGCTTTCTGTACCTAAGTTTACTGATGTTGCTGTCGCTGGTTGTGTCGTCCGGTCAGGTTAAAGTTTAGTCAAATTTAAATGCCTCTCCCTTTCACGCGAACACACTCAAGAAAATGTGTCTGTGTTTAGCCTCTACAGCTTAGTGTGGGTGTGTGTCGGGAGTTGACAGCGGTGCATAGTGCCGTTTGCACCATTATTTAGACACAAAGGGAATGCTTCGAAATCTTTATTTCAGTTTCCTAACGAAGGCTACCAGTTTGATTGTTGAACAAACAGGCTACATTGGTGACTGGGGGTCAGCGTTAGATACACACAGGGGATTTGTGGATCGTTGCGCAATGGTTTGAATTTATGTGACTTGATTTGATTTAAATATTCGGAAGCTTCCGTACTGTATAACTTCTGTAACCGTCAAATGATTAAGTGAAATATTATTGCAGGTATGTTGTCGAGAAATATATTTATGTACAGTTACTTCTCACACAACGATCCTGTTGCTGATTTGAACCCACGTGAAGGGTCGCGATGGGCTGCGATTCGACTAGTAGATCACCTACATTCTCTTCCTTTCTACTAAGTGCAGATGCCTACAGACCCCAGAAAAGTGAATATGGTTAGCTTTTTGCATGTTCATTTTTCTTGTCCTCGGCGCCTGCTGGAGAGAATGCAGGGGAGGTGTGTCAGGGGGCCATGATCTGCAGTTAATTATAAAAGCCTTGTTTAACTTTAGCATTGTGGGTTGGGCTCATGTTCCCACATGACCTGACTGTGTGTTGAGTAGAGGGGTGTGGCAGAGAGAAGCCCACATCTTGTTCCACAGCACCATCCTGACAGATTTACAGTCAAGTGTCTGTGTCCGAACCCTCAATGAACACAGTGACAAACACTCACAGCTCCACACCTCCTCCCATAATGTGTCCTTACTGGGTGTTTCGTTGGGGGAAAGGGGAGCCAGAACACTGGCAGCCTGCTGGGTTGTAGGTCCCCACATGGGGATGGGGGGAGGGGGGGGCTTTGTGGATGGGGGATGAATGGATGGATAAGGAGGAGGATGACAGTGATGCATGGTGTTTGCTCAAGGGGGTGGGTAGGGGGGTGGGGGGCAAGAGGCAATGTTAGTGACTGGGTCAGGGCTGGGGACAGGGCTATAAAGACTGCTTAGAGGAGGGGGGGGTTAAGACCACACACCTTCACCTGGGACCATGGGAATGGATAAAGCAAGTGGGATTCCTTCAAGGATTTAGGCCACATGCTAGTAATATATGCTGATATTTTTCTCTCTTTTCTTCTCTCTCTCTCTCTTTTTCTCTCTCTGTCTCTCGTCTCCTCATTGTCTCCTGCAGTATGGTGAGCTGTTGTTGGGGCCCCTGTCCCATGTGTCAGTACGCGTTAAACATGAATTAATCTTCAGCCTCTCTCATTGATTTTACTCTGTGGAGGAGGGGAAAGAGGCAGCCTTTCATCTCACTCATTTTCCTCATCCCTTGATTTACTGATCTTCAAACCAGTCACCAGTGACTCGCCCGGTGCTGCCAAGTTAGAAGTTTTGTTCCAGGGTTGGAATTGAAGATTTGTCAAATGATTGAACTATTACTGTACTCACTCACTCTCTCACTCTCACTCACTCACTCATTCACTCACTCACTCACTCACTCACTCACTCACTCACTCACTCACTCACTCACACACACACAGAGCAGCAGTCGCACTTGCCTTCCCCACAAACAGGACTCCCCTCCCTTCCAGTCAAGGCATCTCCTACACACGTCACTTAACACATATTCTTACAGTAGTGACTGAGGTGACAGATAGGGCAGATGTGCGTGATACAGCACTTACAGTTGAGGCTGTGACTGGCCAGGAAGTGGCCTGAACTTGCCTGACCAAACGTCTGGGCCGTTGACACTGGGTAGGTGATGGGCCTCCTTGCCTGCCTCCACAGAGGAAGGATTGCACCACTTGTTGCTTCACTGCTAAGCTAGAAAATGTTAGAACTCTGAAGTGAGCAGTTAATGTAGGGACAAAAGCTTCAGAATTGTTCACTCGCTGCTGCCCTTGAACGGAGTTGTTAACTTGCCTCTTAAGAGGAATAGCTGCTTGGTGCACAGGTGTTGATCATAGACCTGTTATCAATAGACTACGATCAGATGAATGAATGAACCTTGAAAACCAACTGACAGCATATGGTCCGTAGGTCTATGCGCAGCGGTTCTTGGTAACGAGGTTAGTGCCACTGCACATGCAACAGAAGTCAGCACAGCACTCACTTTTGTGGTGACTCTGTACAACAGCCCTTCTCAGAGGAGTGTTTAACATAGTCCAGGTAAGGGGTTGGGAATCAGGTTACCTTTCATAACTCCTAGGCTATGATTAACTACAAGGTACACTGCTGCCGAGAGAGAGTAACAAACCAAGTTCAAAGAAGGAAACCGTCGATGGGCTGTGGGTCGCCGAGGTTTGCTTGCTCTGGGATTCTCTCTCTGTGTTTCCAAGCGCATGCCTCAGAGTGCAGTTCATGTCCTCCACTTTCTTATTTTCTGAGAACTGTCACAGCTGTGAGAGGAATGCCAAGTGTCTATCTTTCGCTGTTGCTTTCGCTCTTTCTCTCTCCTGCTTTCCCCTGCTCTCTCTGTCTCTCTCTATACACCTGCAGCCTCCACTCACATATTCCCTTCTCCATCCCCTCTCCTCTTTTTATCTTACTCATAATTAAATTGAACGTCCTAATCCTTGCTAAATCTGAATTGTAGCGCTGGCTAAATAAGTGAAGTCTGCTGTGTACTCAGATAACTGAGTTGAAGGCATTTGGATAGGAATGTTTGCATGTGTTTGGCAGTAGGTGTGTGCCTGGCTGCATGCACGTGTTTGTTTATGTCTGTGGTGGGTGAGTGGAGGGGATGGTATTGTCGTGTGTGTGTGCGTGTGCGCGCGCTCACCAGGTCGGGTGTCTGACACTAGCTCTTCTGAATGGCTTCCAGATGCAGCTCCTCCTGAATGTAGTGACTGAGACAGCCCTGCTCAGGTTGGTCTATATACAGACGTGGTCACATCCCACAGCTCCTGTATGGTGGCTGACACTGGGTCCCTCTCTGCTCTGTCAAGAGGTCCACACACGTGATGACAAGGGGGAGGCAGAGGAGGAGCAAGAGGAGTGTCTTTTTTTTCTTATTATTAACGTGGCGACTCCCGCTAAATTTCAGGGAGTGCTGTTGCATCCAGCTGTTACTGGTTGCGCGAGGCTTCGTTGCCAAGGCAACACAGCCCTGCGCGCCGGCTCAAGGTCGTTCATCCAGTTCTGAAGCGAGTAGCGAGCTACACACACACGATGCACACGGGTGGAGAGGAGAAGAGAAATGGAGAGCGCAGAACAACTTCAAAGTGACCAGTCACAGTCCCTTCGCTGATATTAACATTGGCGAAAAAAACTTCTTCCTTACCTCCCTCCATCCTTCCCACAATTCCCCCCCTTTTTTCTCTATAAAGACACAAACAAAAGAGAACCCCTGGCCTTGGGGCTTGGAGGTTCTTTTGCCAGCTGATAAAATATTTAGCTGGTCAGTGGGAGAGGGAGACCGAGAGAAACATAGAGGAAAAGAGAGAAGGGACTCTGGCCGGAGATGTTGAAATGGACTGGGAGGACTGGAGCGTTCTCCACTGTGGAATGCTGCAGTGGACTAAGGCCACCTGGGGCTGCCTTCTAACTGGACCCTCCCACACACCATCACCCCCCCAGCCCAGCTCCCTTCCAGTACCTTCATACTTTTCTTGAGCCGTGGGAGTGAGGGGCTCTGCATGTCTACCAGACTCCAGTCATTGCCTCGGAGGCTGCACAAAGTGACATGCAGTGCATTCTTTCAGTGAGAAAGTCCACCGTGTTAAATGTCACATGAAGGGAAATAAAACCAAAAGTGACCTGAGGGAGAAACATGAAGTAGCAACACAACAGTAGTGGTGGTGTTGCACTCTGTCACCAGTGTAACACAACAGTAGTGGTGGTGTTGCACTCTGTCACCAGTGTAACACAACAGTAGTGGTGGTGTTGCACTCTGTCACCAGTGTAACACAACAGTAGTGGTGGTGTTGCGCTCTGTCACCAGTGTAACACAACAGTAGTGGTGGTGTTGCACTCTGTCACCAGTGTAACACAACAGTAGTGGTGGTGTTGCGCTCTGTCACCAGTGTAACACAACAGTAGTGGTGGTGTTGCGCTCTGTCACCAGTGTAACACAACAGTAGTGGTGGTGTTGCACACTGTCGCCAGTGTAACACAACAGTAGTGGTGGTGTTGCGCTCTGTCACCAGTGTAACACAACAGTAGTGGTGGTGTTGCACTCTGTCACCAGTGTAACACAACAGTAGTGGTGGTGTTGCACTCTGTCACCAGTGTAACACAACAGTAGTGGTGGTGTTGCGCTCTGTCACCAGTGTAACACAACAGTAGTGGTGGTGTTGCGCTCTGTCACCAGTGTAACACAACAGTAGTGGTGGTGTTGCGCTCTGTCACCAGTGTAACACAACAGTAGTGGTGGTGTTGCACACTGTCACCAGTGTAACACAACAGTAGTGGTGGTGTTGCACTCTGTCACCAGTGTAACACAACAGTAGTGGTGGTGTTGCACTCTGTCACCAGTGTAACACAACAGTAGTGGTGGTGTTGCACTCTGTCACCAGTGTAACACAACAGTAGTGGTGGTGTTGCACACTGTCACCAGTGTAACACAACAGTAGTGGTGGTGTTGCACACTGTCACCAGTGTAACACAACAGTAGTGGTGGTGTTGCACACTGTCGCCAGTGTAACACAACAGTAGTGGTGGTGTTGCACACTGTCACCAGTGTAACACAACAGTAGTGGTGGTGTTGCACACTGTCGCCAGTGTAACACAACAGGATGGTGGTGTTGCACACTGTCGCCAGTTTAACACAACAGGATGGTGGTGTTGCACACTGTCGCCAGTTTAACACAACAGGATGGTGGTGTTGCACACTGTCACCAGTGTAACACAACAGTAGTGATGGTGTTGCACACTGTCGCAAGTGTACCAAGTGTGTTGTGTTTCTGGATTCAGAACCTTTGTCCAGAGCTTCAAAGGAATCTCAGA
The DNA here is from genome assembly GCA_036571765.1 of Plecoglossus altivelis. Lineage (NCBI taxonomy): Eukaryota > Metazoa > Chordata > Actinopteri > Osmeriformes > Plecoglossidae > Plecoglossus > Plecoglossus altivelis. The sequence goes on along the minus strand of BROE01000021.1, from coordinate 11,046,473 downwards.
GTGATTTGGACCTCTGATCTGTGGGTGCTGGCTGCCTTTTACAGGGAGCACAGTCCAGCAGGCTAGACCAGCTCGTCAGAAACCATTACACAGAGTACTGTTTGTTGGGGAGAGTAAGGGAATGTGTCACTTACTTTAGTTGTGAATTACGTTATAGTTTTTAGTGTTGCCGCGTGTGAGTGAGTTGGTAAGAGGGAGAGAGAACATAGGCTGTCATCTAGTAGGGAAGGGCTGGGGGGGTAGTTTCACATTTCTCGTTGCTCTCCCGACTGTAAAGTAATAGATGCTTGTTAAAGGGATCTGCGGTGGTTTACAATGGGGGGGGCGGGGGGGGGGGGGGGGTAGGGGGGGGAGGAGATCCCCCCACTCACACAGTTAAGGAGTTGGAGCTGAGGTAAATGTTACCAGCTGCAGCACAGCTAGTGAGTGGCTTCAACTCTGCCTGAACCCATCTGTTATGTGGCCATCTTCTCGTTTATTTCCCCCTCTCTCTTGCCTGGCCAGCCTTACACCTCCCACTTCCACACCACCACAACCCCCACCCATCTCCAGCGACACTAGCATCCTTATTCTACCAACCCCAACCCCCAATCACCTTGACTTGCTCTGACCAGCCGGGATCAAGCTGTGATTGGCTCCCCTCCTTCTCCCTCTCTCTCTTCTCACCCTCCCTCCTGAGGTCAGTAGATGTTGGTGTGGTGTCACTGTGAGGGTTGGTTACCTCGATTGTGTTGCAGCATACCATGCAGTACCAGCGTAGCCCCCCACCCCATGTACACTGGAAACTGCTGTAGCTCAACACCCCCACCCATCTCCTGGGGCTCTGTCTCTTAGAAAATACCAATTTTGGTTTAGTAGATTCCGTTTTTTGTAGAATTCTGCTTCTTGTTCGATTTCTCCCTCCCCACTCTCTCCCTTCCACCCATGATCATGGTAAACTGGTTAGTCTCAGGAGAGGTACATATAATAAACAGACAGGAACAACAGAAAGCACTCTTCAAAGGAAATAGGACAACATTGAAATATTAATTTGATGCAATGTAATACTTGACTTGGTGCTTGTGACACAGAGGTCATGCTGTGGCTGGTGAGTACAGCTTCCTAACAATCTGCCCAAACTGCTGTGTGTTTGCTTCCTCTGACTCGCAAACGCAACATCCACCTCTAGAAACGCTGCTTTAACCAGTCGCTCGGCAGAAAAGCAGCTCTGACAGCACGGGTGGGCTGGATTAATGTTGAGTTCTTTTTGACAGTTTTCTTTGAGGGTTTTTTATTTAAATGTTGCAGTCCAAACTTTACCCAACTGCGTGTGTGCGTGCGTGCGTGTGTGTGTGTGTGTGTGTGTGTGGAACCAGCGTCTGGGATGTAATATCATCTGTGCTGTGCTGGACTCCTACAGACTCGGGTAACAGTTGTACACACCACACCTGGGCCTAGGTGTGTGTGTGTTTTAGTGAACTAGTCTTCACCTGCTGTGGAGACTAGTAAGGTACAGAGTCACTCAGGCCTGCTGGCTGGAGTGAAATGGGCTGTGGAGAATGCAAATGAATTCCTCTCACGAACATGCAACTACACAAGCTGATGCTGCTGAGGGGGGAGAGAGGGTGAAGGGAGGGGGGAGAGAGGGTGATGGGAGAGAGGGTGAGGGAGGAGAGGGGGTGAGGGGAGAGGAGAGAGGGATCAAGGGAGGGTAGAAGAGTTCTATTCCAAGAGAAGATATCAATAGAAAGAAGTGGATGGACGGGGACAGTAGTGGTAAACACCAGCTAAGAAAGCTGTAACATAGCTGTTGTTACTAGCTGTGGTGGAGGCCATAACATACTGTTGTTACTAGCTGTGGTGGGGG